>JAUMHP010000040.1:20412956-20433116 GCA_032361065.1 Enteromius trimaculatus
GCGGCGGTCGGCTCTGCCCACTTTAGGCTTCAAAAACGCTCTTCAGAAACCTACAAGTGACGTCACGGACACTACGTCCATTTTTTTTTACAGTTTATGGTTCATTCTCATAACAGTGCCCAAATGTGTAGACAAAGCAAGAAAGCAGAACTATTATTCTCACTGTAGTGTTGCTGCAGGTGTCATGATCTGGAGATGTTGTGTTTCATGACGAAAGTGAAACGACTTTGTTTGTGCTTCCAAAAGAGGACACAACTGTTGTATTTACAACGCTGTTCCAGAACAGTTCAACCCAAATATTAGCATGTGTTCAACGTATTTACGGAGAACTGATTCCTAACACCTGGAGAGTAACCTACGCTGGAGCAATTCCAGAGCAAGTCCAATTTTGCACCTTTTTATACTATTGCATCTGGGAGGGCTATCGCTGAGAGGATAGCTGGAACTCCCTTACCATCACTTAAGGATCTACGTATCTCACAAGCCTTCAATAAGGTCAAAAATATACTAAAGGTTTTCACTTGTTTCATCTCTTGCCCTCAAGCAGGCACTGCCAATGCACCTAGGATGGCTTGGGGGTGAATATTTTATTGTGTAATTTCCATTTTTGGGTGAAATACTCTTTGGAGCATCCATTTATTGAATAATTTATTGAATAATTGAAAATGTCATATTCCTTACCAGTAATTGAGATGAATGTGCTAGCAGGCGTATCTGGAACCCGATCATCTGGTATTTCGGATCTAAGAAGTATAGGTTTTTCACCTGTTCAGTTGAGATGAAAAATAGAGAAAAACAGCAAGAATGAGGAGTCATGAGTAGATCTTGTTGATCACATTTTGTATGCCTTTGGTGAGTATTGAGCTGGTATTTATTGTAATGGCATTCATAAATGTTTTTTTGTCGTCTGTTTGAGAGTGATGTCACAATTCACTGGTTTCTTTGGTTCACTTTGAAACTCACCATTTACAGCAGGATTGAGCTCCACATTGTGTCTTTCTAATGGACGCAGCACACCTTCAGACTAAGAGAGTGAGAGAGTATAAAATACCCATGATGCTCTAGTTTATATAATCGAAACAGCAAAAAAGTGAAGTGAAAGAATCTCCCATCAGACGTACCACCACCTTCAGCCGCTTTCTTATTCCATCAGTTTCGACAGAATCATATGCTGAAGCTTTCACCTCAATCATGTGACTTCCCAGCGTCATGGGAATGATCACATATGGAACGCTTATGCTGGAGCCTTTGTCAATAGATACTGTCTGTCTGTATTTGCCTTTCTTACTGGCAAAACTGCAAACATTTTCTGTCTCCATGAACTCCACACGCACCTGTAGAAAATGAGAGAATGAGACTGAACATGTTTAAACGTCTAGAGCAAACTTCCTCCAAAATAAATGCAAATGAACTCAACATGAAAAGTGTGTTGATTGGACAGTATCCGGCACTTTTCTTCAGTTTAAGCCATGAGTGGCTCAAGGATCTACAGTAAATCTGACTCCAGCAGAAAGGATTACTACAATACACACACCATGCACATCATTAAATATTTTTGTTATATTAATTCACCTTTAACTTCTGCTTCTTTTGGGTCCAGTTGTGAATAATGGCCTTGATTTCCACTTGTTCGCCGCGCACAGCTGAGTAAGGCATCTTGAGGTCAATGAAAAGGTTTTTAAAAACGACCATCTCCTCAGGTTCTGCCACACAGATGCCTTTGAGACAAAAACACACAGAAAGATTTCAAGTAGCAGCTCCTGAATGCTAATGTTGTTTTTAGAGCATGTATATAGGTTCACAGCTTCTTCTTACCAAGTGTTGGTGACAGACTGACAGCCAAGATCTGCCAGGTAGTGATGGAGTCTTTCAGGAAAATCAATTTATCTGTGACTGCTTCTTTACTGCATATATATGAGAAATTACATTACATTAAAAGTAAAAACAAACTGTTTAAGTACAGTTGTAACAACTGTTAACATCTGCATCCTTATCAGACTAATAAATCATTATAAGCTGGGCATCTTTCAGATGTTTTTTAAATATAACAAATATAATGCCATGTCATGTTGTTGACCCACAGATCAATCTCCTCCCAAAGCCAGCTCTCAGGGAACTGTGAACGCGACACAATGTCCTCAGAGTCTGTATAATAGTCATCATCATCATCACCTGTTTAAAAGATAAAAAAAACAGAAAACAGTCTAATCAAAGGAACTTGATTAATATTCTCTCTGATGACCAGCCACTTTCACTGTTATCTAGAATTACTACTTTCCAAAGCACCCAATCCTCAATATATCAGTGTCAATTATCGCCATTGATCTTTTTCTTCCACATTAGGTAAGTTCAAGTGAGAACGCAATGCTGCATTATCAATTTATTTGATGCAATAATTGCTTCTGACAGCGCTGCACAAGCTAGCGGAGCCAGCTGTTCATATACTTACTGCGAGCCAGAGCCATCTCCTCGTCTTCTTCCTTCATGTCCCTGTGTTTTTTCATCTCATCGCAGCAGTGCAGGAAGGCTTTGACACACTCTTCTCCATCGAGGATGTACGTGGCTCTTCGTTCACAGGTGTAGCCGAGTTTATTTTCCCTTATTCCGTCAGTGCAGCACCGCTTCAGTTCCCCAGAGTATTTACCAGCTGAGAAGACAGTGGTCATGTGGAACAATGAGGGAAGTAGGAGAATTACATGAATTTGTGTGTGTGAGAAGTGTCTGGATCTTGAACTCAGAAAAGGTATACTTGAAGGAACAAAATGGTATATATATATATAAAACACAAAATAATGTAATAAAACAAAAAAGAAAAAAACTTAATTTCTTGAATTATTCCAATGAGATAACTTAACTTTAAAATAAAACATTAAGTAAAAAGGGTTACGTGACAGCTACAAAAGACAATTAAAGTTGAATATTCCAATTTAAATAAAACACAGACAACAAAATCAATTAAACACTTTCACAGAAAAACACTCTCTCTTGACCCTTCACTTTGAGTGTTGTTTTGCTGTGATAACTTTGTGTTTCTAAAGCATATTTGTTGTTGTTGTTTCAAACATGCAATGCATTTTGTTGAGATACACTGTTTGCAGCATGTAGCAGATTTTTCAAATATATTTTGACCACATAAAAATGTGCAGATTTTTTCCATATGGGAAAGCAAACTCTCCAGCTGATTGGAACTGTAAGAGTAAAGTCTGAGAACAATGTAGCTTCTCACCCAGTGTAGTAGTGATCTGCAGGACACTCTCAGATCTTCGTTTTCTCTTTAAAGGTTTGGGACAGTCAGGCACTGAAGGACAATTCATTTGAGTTAGTTTAATGTCAACTACAACTTAATTAACTATATTCTGAAGCCTAGAAAACAGGGATCCAAACATCAGAACAAGGTCTGAGTGAAGACAATAGACACAGGACATGTGAACAAAACTTATCTGAGTAAACATGATAGCTAGGATTTAGACCAAAAATCACAGAGCAGAAAAAAACAACTATATAAAAAGGAATATGAAATAAAATACTTATTCTGGTGTCGGTTCCTCCTGCGGTGTTGGACACAAACATCAGACCTGCATCACTGAAAACCCCCATACTGTCCTTTCCTCCTCCTGCTGTACAGCCGGTGTCATGCTGCTCTATGACGTCCCAGATCTGGAGGTGCAGAAAAAGACACCATTTACATATGTTTTAGAACAAACAAAAGTAATGCAATGCTGTGAAGTCTAAACAAGAATCTTCACTTGAGTCTGAGTGAGTCTGTTCTTGTTGAGGACTTGCACAGCCTTGTCAACCACCACCAGGCCGACTTTATCTCCAGGATTTCCCGTTATCTGCAGCTGGACCTCATCTCCTGTACCATAGGAAGCCATCTTCTCCTTCACCTTAACCTGGAGCTGTTATTAAAACAAAAGATGACGTGTCGGAGAAACAAACTTAGCTGCTTGGCACAACATCTACAGCAGAATTATCAGGTAATTAATAGCTATGTTTAGACGCAGCAGTTTTATTATAACACTGAGGATTTTGTTGTGTATTTCTTGTAATGGTTGACCCACCGTTCCCATGCAGGTGTCCTTCACATCGACCCAGACTGAATCAGACACCACCTCATCAGAACCCACATGATAATACGCCACAAAGCGGAAGGACGGCACCATGTCTTTGGTTACAGGCAGAAACAGAGTCACTAGAGCTTGTCCTTTCCTCTTAAACCTCTCTACTTTCACAATCTGACCTTTACTTAAGATCTGAAAAGGAAACAGATGGACTTTATGTATGGTTTCAAACACAGCTGTGATTGATATATTTGTGGTGGAGATCAGTAGAAAATAAAAAACAAAAAAACATTATCTTTACCATGTATGTGTAATCTTGATTTTTCACTCCTGGACTTTGCCCAGTGTTCAGATTGACTTTCATTTGATCACCGATCTGAAGCTCAGCAGCATCAATGCCGACATGCATGTAGTTTTTGGAGTTGCCTTTGGGCTTGTAGGCCTGAGCCGTCATTTCCTTCTTTGCCTGCTGATCTTTGCTTAAATTTGGATCATTGGTCTTTGCCTGCAAAAAAAAAAAACCCCAAAACAAACAAGTAATCATGCTGATTCACATAGAAAACAACTAAATTTAAGCAAAACAACTCTCTGTAAATCTTGGCAGGTCTTACAGTGATTTTCAGCGTGGATGATTCTCCCACAGTGTTGAGAATGACCTTCGCAATCCCATTGGCTGTTGTTGTACCTTTGCTGAGTTCCCGAATGCCCTGCACTTCCACTTCCACTTGCACCTTTTCAGCAGGCGTCTGGTCTGGATTTGTTACGTAGACCTTTTATAAAACAAATGCAAAAACACAACATATAAGATCTCTGTTAATATCTATTCCCCAGTTCCTATAACCCTTCAGTTTCTAATTTATCTAGTGAATGCATTATACCGAGATTTCGCAGGGCATTCCAGGTTTGAAGAAGTGTGATGTTTTTTTGAAGTGGATGGTGTACGGTGACGTCACAATGTGAATGCCTCTCTTTTCTGCTTCCACCATTTCACTGCCTGAAACACAAACGATGAGCTTCTCACAATCAATCTCACACAGGCATGTAAACGTGCATACAGATGCATGGTATCTACTGAGTCTTACCACTTTCTGTCAAAAGACTGACAGAAACATAGATTGATTGTCCAACCAGCTGTATAATGTTTGGAAAGGTCTTTCTGATCATCTCACTGGTCAGTTTTGCAGTGCCCTCTCCTTGTATGATCTACTCAGATATGAGAAAGATTATATAAGTCTACAGCAAAAAGCCCAGTGTTCAATTTATGAGATAATTAAATTATCAAATAACTGATGATTATGCATTTGGTAAAATCAACTGCACATCGAAGACATTAAATCCCTGAAGATCTCAGCAAAGGAGGATCAAACATCACCAGCTTCACTTATTACCAACCAGACTGACTTGAGGTTTAGATGTTGATATTTACTACATTTAAAGTCACCATTATGGTGGATGGGCTTGTAAATAAGTGGGGCACTTTAAATACATGTTTTAACAAGCGTGAATAAATCCAACTACTCTTATAGATCATCTGTGACTGACAGAGGAGCATCTTTGTTTTTCTTTTGATCAGGTAGGGTACAAATAATTCAAATATATTTGATATATTTAAATGATTTGTATATATTTAAATGATTTAAATATAACTTAACATTACAGTGAGAACACTACTATAATAAAACTATAGTTGCCTGTTTCTCCATGTTGTGTTGAGTAAAGAACATGTCCACAAAAGGAGTTGTGTTTCAGGTTAAAACGATAATAATATTAAAACATAACCATCACCATCTGATGATTTCTGCTCTTGGATTAACAGGTACATCTCTTTTGAGATTTCATTTAAAATTAGGCTTTTTGCTGTGTGCAAGCTATTTAAATTGTTCTCTAGGTGCGGAGAAATTACATCCCAGCTTGTAAGATGTTTAATATCTCTCACCTGAACTTTATCCAGAGATGAAGGAATACTTGTTTTCTTCTCACCGTCCATCACACCGAACACCACAAACGCAATTCCAGTCACCTTCTGTCCAAACAGGTACCTATAAAAGCACATTCAAATTCGGCTGTAAGAACTGAATCATTACCTTGACACTGAACTCAGATACAACACTGCCTTACGGTACAATTATATGTTTTGTTCCCCTAGGACCAAAATTATACCTCCGTTATATATTATTTTGTAGTCTACATATAAAATATATGTTTAAATCAATGACAAAGCAGAATAATATTCAATACAATAAAGCAGAACAACTTTTATCTTACTTGGCATCAATGTTGACTGTCAGACTCTGATCATTCACATGGAAGAATGCCTGGCTGGGAGTTAATTTCACTTCGAATGTTGGAAGCACTAAAAACAAACCAGACACACAAATAAATAAATGAACACATACTTTGACTTGTCATTTTCTTACACAGGTTGCTTCATCACAGGTCTTACCATATTCTTTAACCTCAAAGTCTGCAGTGAACGTCTTCTGAGGAGTGTTTGAAAACAGTGTGATAACCTTCCAGATCCCAGGGCTGAAACATAGAACCATGCACATCTCATAAACAGGAGATAACAGACCATAACCATAAAAAACTGAAGTTTTGTCGTTTCACTCAGATTGAATTTACATACGGGGCAATCTCAGGAATGGCATATTTTCCAGACTTCATCCCTTTGACTGGAAATATCTTCTCTGATGAAACTGTGATGCCTTGAGGATTCTTCAGAAACACAGAAATCAGTATTAATACTTAGACTGCTGAGATTGTTAATGATGGCCAGTATCAGCGCTGTATCGAGTCCAGTGTGGAGTTGTTGTTTTTAATCAAGTTCAAAAAATAAATAAATGCACCCCAGCTCAGGCTTTTAGACATAAACGCTTACCATATGATCCTCAACAGTAATCAGTAATTATTCATGGTGCAGTGCATGATGGGAGCCTTTACTATGCTGTTACACAGCATGCAAAAAAAGACTTTTGTTGTTTGCCACGATTGTCTGTGTGCCTAAAAAGAACATGAAATAGAACAATAGTAACATGTTTCTTGCATGCTGTGGTTTCACGGGGTTGATTATTTAAAATATTCAAAATAACGATGTCATTTTTTTGGAATCATTTAATTAGTCATCTAATCATGAGGTCTTGGGGATTTGACGCGATACTTGCAGGTGAAATCAACTGCTGAGTTCATAAGAGGAATAACATACAGCAGGACTTTTCATTTCTGACCCCTGGATTGTCCACCTGTTGTTCTAGTTTTTGTGTTCTTCAATGATTATGATAGCTGTGGGTGTTGATAACATAATTTAATTAGTCACTTGGTCATCTCATTGACTTTAATTGATAAAAAATAATTGATCAAAATCTGGAACTTGACACTGGACTCATGATGCAGCAATGCCTATTGTAGTTGAAATCTCGCATCTCATGTGTGTGTGTGTGTGTGTGTGTGCATACCTTGATTTCAACTGTGATTCCAGACTCACTGAGTTCCAGGTTGGGTTTTAAGGAGAAAATCCTATAATGCACTGCAAATAAAGCAAAAATATTTCAAATAAAACAAGTGTGTGTGTGTGTGTGTGTTATGGTCCATGGGTTTATTTTGATGGTCCACTTTAGACATTCTAACTTTGCAGCTACATGTCAACAAGCAGTCATTTGAGTAGAAACTCAGATGCAGTAATTCGCTTTTTTTATCCATAGTAGAAACACTGATCACAACCCCTTCGATTGGTTGACGAAATGGCAAAAGAGCAAGCTCAATTTTTTCTCAAGTGGAGCAAAAGTTTTTAAAAGAGAATTATGGAGAATTTCCAACTTTAATAAAGACTCCGGGAAACACAGCAAATGCTGCAAAAGCCAGGAGAGAGTAAAAAGTAGCAAACAAATCAACTGCTGCCTATGTTACATGTTTTTTCCTTGATATGTTATTATTTATATATATATATATATATATTAGGCATGCACCGATCTGGATTGGCCGATATGTTTACGCGTTTTGACCCAGATCTGTGCATCCCTAATATATATATATGTGTGTGTGTGTGTGGCTGTGGTCATCATTTGTGTGTCAATCATTGTAATTATTTTCAACACTTTCTTGCAAGATACTTTTCTTTTCCCATGTAAGATGTTCTGACACTCTGACCTGTCTTGCCCGGCGTGGGAAGGCAAGACCGAAGGGCTTCTCGAGGCCCAGAGCAGGCGATAAAAAGTTATCTGGAAAACTGAGCCCCCTACCCGTCCCCTCAACGAGCTACTATCCCCTGCAGTCATGGTGGCTCCTCAGGAGTGTTACCAGAAAAAATCACTAAAACTCAAAGTACCATATCTTGTGAAGACATTGGTCTTTCATTTTCATATTTAGATTCAAATGAAAGGTCTAAAGATGAGTGTTATACTGGTCTCAATTTCACAGCAGTCACTTATATTATCAAAACATTTTTGAAAGTGTATGGTAAGGGTATGGTTTTAGGGCTAAACAAACTACTCACTTTGCGACCCAGGAAGCAGTAGGCGGCTGGCAGAGAAGTATTAGCCTTCCTCTGACCGCTGAGCAAATTATCAGGCTGGCGAGATTATGTTTTATCAGATGGGAAGCTTTACTCCGACACATCAGGTCCCCATTGAACGAATAATTGGAAAGATAGCTCATCCAGAATAATCAAGTCTCTAAATGAAGATAACTAAAACACCTAAGTTTAGTATTGCAATCTAAATATAATCATAACGTAAAATTGGAGTCAGATCAAAACGAGGTAAAACGTAAAAGTAAAATTAGAAAGTAAACTCAAGAACTAAAATTAAAAGCAACAGTTAAGAAAAAACCCGAGGAGCATTTTCACTTAGAGCTGGAAGGTGAGACACGCAGCATCCCGGCCCAAGTAGGCGGAACCTTCAACCCACACGAGTCAGTCCGCGTCAGTCGTGTTCTTTAACCAATCAGACGTGACCTTGCCATTTCACCCAATCATAACCCACCAGGAGCGCAGCCTAAATCCTGTTTACATTAAATAAACCTGCTCCCGAGGTTTAAGCTTACTGACCTGTTGCTATGACAGCAAGTCCGAAATGTGCATCGAAGAATGAAAGTCAAGTCACTTTTATTTCTATAGCGCTTTTAACAATACAGATTGTAGCAAAGCACTGAACATTATCAAATAGAAGAACAGAGTGATGGTAATGTATAATGACGAGAATTCAACTTATTTATCAAATGCAGAGACGGTCTCTGTAGTCAAGACGACGATAATCACTGAAACAATCCAAGATCAGGACAAATTCACAGCAATCTAATCAAGCTAACTGAGTTAGTGACGTACGAAGAACGGTGCCCTGGATCAAAATTACTGTCCAAAAATATAGACTTATCCCAATCCTAAACCAACCCCTACCCAAAATGTATGCCTAAAATCAGTGGGAAATGATAGCTGCTTAACAAGGGTGTAGAAGCACCTAACCATGATCATAAGTCTAAAAAAAAAAAGTATCGCTGAAATCTGATGGGTTAATGTTGTTCCAGGATCAACAAAGATGTTCACACACAGTTCAGTTCCAGCAATTTACTGGTGATGTTACAACCTCCCATGCCGGTAAATTACCAGAACTAATTTACCACTATTTTGGAAAAGGCCCTGTTTGATCTCTTTATGGCAATTTACCAGTAATTTTCTGGAAAAAATCTGTATGTGTAAAAGGGGCTAATGATCAAAAGACACCATTATCAGTTTCGAGGTTAAATATTAACTATTAATGTTAAAATATACTCTTTGCACAACATATATAATAGTGTCTGAACATGATAGAAAATACAAAACAAAAGTTGGAAACTAAACTATTGTACATGCAGGAACTGCATCGGCATAAAGTTAAGCCCACTGTGCTCAACTTTAAAAAAAAAAGTACAGTACAAGTTTTCTTTGATGATGATCGACAGCGAAGTAGTCATGGTGGTTTCCACTATCTTGCCTTTATGTGGCAATTCCACAGGCCCAACAAGAGAGAAGATGCCCTCTTACTCAAAATGGGATTTCCACCTACTGCACACTATTGCTTTGTGTCCTGCCCCGTGAACAACATGTTGACTCAGGGCCCCCCTCAGTGGAAATTGCTTTTTTCGGAGGTGAATTCATGTGCCCATGTACACATATCTCCTTATGATGTTATTGTAACATGTTTCAAGTTCACTTTGTGCATTAATACACTCTATATCTGTTTTGTATAAAGTTTTTATCACTTAATCTTACCTGTGCTATCAGGTGTGTAGAGGGGCTTGTCTGTTTGTACAAATATATATCCAGACTGGAATGAGACCATGACCACCTTCTCCACAGTGACTGATGGAAACTGAGCTTGCAGATACACATACTGCTTCTCCAGAGGATCGTCAGAGAACAAGTTCTGATCATCACGGATCTACAGGACATAAAATGAAATAGTCATCTGCCGGTTTTGAAGAGATTAAAAACAAATGAATAAATTTGATATGATGCATCACATGCCTACAAAACAAAACGTAATAGTTCTTCAAAGTGGTGTCACCTTTATATCTGTAAGGATCTGGAAATTGTTCCCGTCAGTCAGTGTCACTGATTTAGACAGTATCTCCTTGTCTTTTCTCGGGTGATTCTTAACGATGATCTTCACGTTCAGGTCTGCTCCAGAGTAATCCTGAGCCTCCACAAACACTTTCTCTGAGGAACCCACCCTCAGCAAATTAGGAGCTGACAGAACAAACCTGAGGAGATCAGATCAGATCGTTTGAGAACAGACAATGTTAATGACTCCATGAACAAACAGTGTGTTTGATACTCACAGTGGGTCACATAGTGTGAGGAGCGGTGAGGAGAGGAGAACAACAGTCAGAAACAGCAGCTTCACGTCCATCCTGACTGTCTGTGTGTCTCTTCCTGTGAGCGTCTGTGACCCTGCAGCACTCAGATTTATACCCCCCACCCCCTCCACCAGCCACCAGTCCAATCTGATTCCCTCTGTCCATCATGGGGCGATTAGGCAACATGTTTGGGAAGGGGTGGATCTTGGACATTTTAAGGTAAATTCCAGAATGAGAAGCTCCAATAATCATAAAATATTGTGTTAAATAATATTTTTGTGTGAGAAAAAACCCTAAATGATGAAGCTGTGCATCTCAGTATTATCTATGTGTCTCTGTTCATCCTGTATGCACACAAACCCAAGAGATGACAATAAAGAAGGCATTTGGTTGTTTGCATTCCAAAAGCCTATAATAAAATTCCCACATAAACATTTTTATTGAGCAAAATGTCATCTGTATGTCTGAAATGCACTGTACTCATGTAACTGTCCATGATGAACTACTCTATAAAGTAAGACTTTCAGTGTGCTCTTCATTTCTGTATATAGAAAGCTGTAAAAACAGAACTGATTGTCAAACAGACAGGGGACTTATAAAGAGCTTGAAGAGTTAACAGTAATGGAGTTTTGGTTTCCCGTAAATGATTGCGCTACTTGTGTAAATTTAACCTTTGGTAAATTGGCAGATACTCTATTGATCTTTTAGGGGTCCAGAGAACTATTGAAGAGTATATTATCATGGTAAGTACTCAATAATGCACTGGAATGAGATTTGCTGAAATTTTTAATTTGACTAAAAACATTGTCTTACCCCTAGATACACACTTATTATTATTATTATTATTATTATTACTACTATTTCTTAAAAAATAAATGTTAGTGATAATTTAGAAAGTGGGTTTTCCAATCTCGGGGGGCTCCAGTGAGAATGTGACAGTAAGCAGGGGAGCATCACATTCAGATAAACATCTTCAACAAACGTATGTAGCATTTCTGTGCTTTCATGTGCCTTAAAATTAAATTCAGGAATAGAATAAAAAATAAATAAATAATGGCAGAAATAGAATTTAATAAAACACATCTTCAATGAAGTTCCCGACAAACAGCGGTCTTAAAGACACATCTTATTTGAATCTGAAAGTGCACAGTGTATAAAGTAATAATTTCTCAAAAGTCGACTCTTCCTGTCTATGTTTTCCATACCTGTCATATTTTTAGAGACAAGGATGGCGTTACCTACTTTGAATAAATAGTGAGATTGCGGAGGAATGCAAAAGACATACAATTAGCATATATACGATTCATTCATTCATTGTCATGCAGTGCTTGGTGGTGCTTTATTTTGTTTATGCATTTCTATAAACAAAATGTATGTTAAAAATAACACTCTGAATTAGATTTTCTTTAGTCTACTTTTTCTTAAAAACATTAATAGAGGCGGTGGGGGCGGAGGAGGCATAGCACAGTCCACCTGATAACACACATGGAGATGTTTATTTGATGTCTGCATCTATAGGACATTCCCGATTAGATGTTAAAATGATTAAATGTCTGTATGATTTAAAATGTACATAAAACTGACATCCTACAGATATCTGTCAGATGTTTGCACAAAGCAGATTATTTCCAGATCAAGCGTTCACATACACAACTCTGTATAGATATTTTTGAGGACATACATTGACTCAATGCAATCTCTAGCTCCTGACCCATCAGAACTAAGTGCTTTACCCAAACCCTTATCATATACCTTACCCTTTACCCAATTATAACCTGAGCCCTAAAACCAAGTCTTGACAGGTCTTTAAAGGGCTCTCAGAAAGTGAGGACTGGTCAAAATGTTCTCAATTTACAAAACTGTCCTCACTCTCATGATCTAAAACCAGCCCTCAGATAGATGTACAAGTGCACACACACATTTCCATTTTCTGACATGCACAACATAAACCACAATTATGTTTGGCGATTATATAAAGAGTTGGATTAAGAGTAGTAGTCTATTGATCATTTTAAAACGTGTGTCCTTCATATTTATATAATTATTTATTTTTTTACTGGTTTGCATTCTATAAAAATCCGCTTAACTTCAACAGGTTTGATACTTTTTTATAGGCTATCATCGTATATATTATATACATCTTGTAGGGAATTCAGGGAAAGACTAGTGTGAACGTGCGGGTCGGGGAAAAAAGGGGGCGTTGAGATTCTTGAGCTCGTTTCACCTGAGTTTCGTGAGAGGAACAGGTACAGCGAGTTGACGCGCTTCCGGCCGCAGGTGAGAGAGCTGCAGTCATGAACGCGCGGATCACCAGCGTCTGCCTCGCGCTCTTCGCTTGGACGCTGAGGTCTTGATCGTTTGGGATTAAAAATAATAACACCAGCAGTTCCTCCGCGGGTTTCACAGCACTTTCTCCGGGGAGCTCAGTTTCCGTTTCTGTCTATTGGTTGCTCGTCTCAGTGTGTTTTGAAGACAGCTCGTCAAACCGGCTCGGCCACCGGCATACCGTGACTTACTGACTGACATCATGAGCTAATAAAGCTCACCTCATTCCTACCCAGACGCTGCGAGCTTAATACATTATCTCCAGACTCGGAAGTAAAGTCATTTGTGAAGAATTGATCATCGAGTAGTTACGAAAGTCCCATATAAAGCAGGTATCAGACAACACAACTTACCACGGTACTGACATGCGTGAGGGATGCCGTGGGACTGAGGTACGTTTGTATCTAAACATTTGCTTATTATCTTAATTAGTTCATTGTAAATCTCAGGTAAAATATGTGATTATTAGTTTTGTAGATTAAAATCATGTTTGTGCAGGCTGTGAAGTTGATTAAGCTCAAAACAACGGTCATTATATAATTTATATATTTTTTGTGTTGTAATTTAATAATTTTGTTGACTGTGTTTTCACTCATAAATAAGTAGACATATATATACTGTTTTATTAATGTTGTTGTTGTTATTTTTAAAGAGTGTTTACCCCAAAAGTATATTCTGTCTGTGTGACTTCCTTAGTACTTGCTAAAATTAATGAGCACTGAAGGTTTCATGTTTCAAAAGGACACAGAAACAGCATTAGTAAATAACATAATGTCTTCCAGGTCTTCCGGAGTCAAAAATAGTTCAGGTTAAGGAAAATACACCTGTTTAGTTCATTTCCTAAAAGCCACATGGCTTTGGTACGACTTAAGGGTGAGTTCAGTTCATGTTCAGCTCTGTGTATTTTTGTGGATGTCCTTGTAGTTGTAGGTTAGTGTTGTTTTCCCAGACTAATAATTAACCCTATCAGTCCACAGCCGAACAGTAGACTCTTTTAAAATTATCTTCTCATCTGTGAATGTGTTTGTGAACTGTAGGAATTCACATCTTGCTTTTATCTTCCTCCTCCGCTAGGCTAAAAGTCCCTTCCAAAATTAAAAAGGATGACCGCTGTGTAGTCACAATTAACCAGGTACTTTGGTCTCTCACACACACACACACACACACACACACAGATCTTGCGTCTTCTTGAACGGACGCACCCTTGGACCACTGTTAGACACACATTCTCATTCTGTGTTTGTTTTCACATGTGCATGTGTGGAGCATCATGAGTTTGGTGAGCGTGTCGGGCCTGTGCATGCCGGTGTTGTTTCTGCTGACTCTGGCCTTGGTTCTGTTCTCATGCGTCCTCCGTAAGAGTAGGCAGGTGGAGGGATCGTACCAGCCCAGCGCAGAAGAGCGCAAACAAGCTAAGAACCATGGCGTCGAGAAACCCGGGCTCACTCTCCCGCTGCCCAAAGAAGAGAGACTGATCTGAACCATGCTGAAACAACCCACTGTTTAAGTTGATCAGCTAGACCTAAAAATGACTTCATGTTGATATGTGAAGTCCACACACGTGTACAGTCCTGACTAACAAGTGAAGGGGTCGTGGATGGAGAACGGTTGAAGTGGTGGTGGGTATTTATATGGTGTTTTTGAGATGTGAGTGCTCCCACATCGCAATGCACTGTTAATGCTGACAAAGCAATTCAAGTACAAACCGAAGAGGTTTTGATAGCACACCCGGGATATCTAAAGACACTGGGAAGTGCAAAAAAAAAAGTCAGATGGTTTACATGGACAGCCAAACCAGTTTGACTTTGTTTACTTCATCTGTACCTTTTAAGTTTGCTCTCCTCGAGAGTCTTTTTGAAGGAGTCACACGGCAGCTTTACCTCTAAAATAGTTTACCATTGTTATACTGAATGCTTTAAATGACCAAAAGCCAATGTTATTTTGCAGTTTTTTTTTTCAGAGGTGGAGAGAAAAATATATATTGCACTTTGTCAAATGTTTTGTATTAGATTTCCATTGCTGTTATGTCTGTAACACATCCTATTTGCAATGATGGTGATCATAACATGTTGATTCATTAAAATGCATCTGTGAGTAAATAACCATGTCCTCAGTTTCGTGCTCTGTTCAGAACATGTCATTTGAGAGTTTTTGGTTTTGGTTGTGTCAATATTTGCTCCGGGTTAGCAGCTGGTGCTTTGCACTCTCTGATAAGGTTTTTGATTTTAATAAGTGATTAAATATATTTGGATAAAAAACATTGGACTTACTTTATTGGTCAGAATTGGTGCATTCATCAGCTCATTTTGATGACATGTTGTATTTAGTTACAATGAAAGTTAAAATTGACCCGATTTACTTTAAAGCACCTTCAGTGTACATTATTCCAAAGAGAAAAATAATACTTAACTGAATTGGAATAACATGCATTGCCTTTGAATTGACTTTATTGATGTTAACGGTAAGTTTAAACCAACAGGCACATTGTTAACCTTTACAATCTCAAAGTTTAGGATGGATGCCAAACGTTCACAGTCCAATTAAAACCCACTGGATAATTTTATTGCATTTGACTCGGCAATGTTGCCTAAAAATTAAAGAATATAAAAAAGAGGGAGTGGGGTGCAAGTGTTGTTTCAAGTACGTTTGTGATTAACAGTATAAAGAAGTTCTTCAGCATAGTTTCGCTGCAGTGTGCTTCTATGTAATGATCTAATGTTCAAATCTCTTCTTCAGCTCTGAGACCTTAACAGGAGCCTGGGCTTGTTCTTCTGTTGATGAAACAGGAAATGTCATACTTTGTTCTTCAGTCTGCAGGCCCATCATTGATCCCACACTGATTTTGTGGGTTCTGATAGGAGATTTTAGAGACTTATCCCACCCTCGAGGACCAGAAGAGTCAGCCGAGGACTTGGACTGGAAAAGAGTTACAGCAGACAAAATGTTCGGTGACACAGGTTCGACACTCTTCTTTTCTACCTCTTCTCTTTCTTCTGTCTTTACGTTGGGAGAAACAGTGGTGCTGATTCCATCATTTATTTGTTCCTTTGGGCCTAAGTCATTTGTCGTTCTAGGCTCTTTCTGAAGTTCTTCTTCTTTGTCAGGTTGAATCTCCATCCTCTCTGTAACTACCGTCTCGGTTTCCAAGCTTTCCTCCATTGTTCCGTTCATTTGTCCATCATTTTTTGACCAGCTGTCCTTTTCCTGCTCCTGACAACCCACTTGGGGATCCTGAGAAGCATCTTTGAGAATTTGTAAATCTGAACACAGATTTTCCCCTAACTCGGTCAAGTCCTTCTCTAATTCGTTAAGCTCATTTTCTGGCCTGTCAATCAGGAGATCAGGCTCCTCCCCCTCAGCACCAGGCCCCTCCTCTAGCTCCTCCTCCCAGCTCATGAGACTTTCGCTGTTTCCAAAAGAAGGACTTAGACTCTCCTGACTTGGGTTGTTCAGACTCTTCTGAAAGAGAAATGAAATGGTGAGAGAGAGTGGCCCTTTCATCCGATAGGTTCCCTTTGCTGGACTATTTGGCGGTTTTTGAAATAATTTTTTGTTCATGTTGTATTTCTCAGCTCACCTTAAATTAGGCCTGGGCAATATATTGCACAATACATTCATGTGCATCTCATCAGAAAAGCCAGTTTGATTAGCGGTAAATTTCCATCACCTGTTTTCAAATGGAGCGGCAGTCGCTTTGGTGCATATTTCTCACAACAGTACTTACATTTGCACAACAGTTAATCCATTTCTCAAAACAATTAGTCAAGTGTGCACAACATAGTAGCAGTTTCTCATTCTTTCCAACAATTGCAAATGCTATTGGACATGCCTCAATTGCTTTCGTACAATTCTCTGCTGTTTTTGAATATTATCAGTTGTTTATGTCATGTCAGTCAAAATTAACTAAACTTGACTGCTGAATAGTCATTCCATATACAACTAATAGTCCTCATTTCATTGCTTGAGTCATTACATACAAAAATGTTGAACTAGTTGTCAAAATCTGTCAAGCAAATTTGAAAAACATTGTTTAAATTAGTTTTTTTCCTGAAAATGTCTTCTAAATTGAAATCGTTTGCACAATGCTGTGTATACAGTAAATTAGAATTGCATATGCAGTAAAAATGTGAAACATATATATTCAGTGTCTTGTACTCAGATACATCACTACACGGTGAGCGTGATTTCACCAAGTACAAGATGTTCCTGGATCTATCCTTGTATAAACTTTGGCTAGGGATAGGTTTAAGGGTAAGGATTGGGATAAGTTTATATTTTTAGACAGTAATGTTGATCCAGGATCATGTCCTACTTGGCAAAATCATGGCGACCCTCACTACAGTAATGTCTAATGTCTCTTTACTGTAGTTTTCAAATGGCTTTGCAAATAGTATATAGTGCTGTCTTGAGCATTTTCAGGAAGTGTCACCAAAATCTGACATTTTTGCATTGGAAAACATTTACAGAGTAAACTGTCATAATGAAAACATGACAAAGCCATTTGACTGTACTGTTCATAAACAATGGTGTCAGGACTTTTCATTTTGACGACACTGACACTTTCATTGACATGAATACTTACTTTTGAGCAATAAACTATTTTGAGCAAGTGACATGCTTTTGCAGGTTATCAACTAGGTTTTGCAGTTTGCACTAATAGTTCTGAGAAATGCATTAACTTTTGTGCAAATGTAAATATTGTTGTGAGAAATGCACCAAAGCGACTGAGAAAAACTGTAATACATTACAGCTAATCAAAGAACTGGCTTCACTGACGAGATGCGCATGAATATAAAATGCGATATATTGCCCAGCCTACCTATATGTGATTGTTTCCCTTCATTTTTAGGAAAGAATGCGTAAATGATTATTCCACCATTATAATGTATACCATACACAGAATATCTTCTGATTGTGATGGCAGTGTTGTAAAGATTTCAAGTGTGCTTTTAAGGCCGAATGCACTTTGTTTGTTGCAGGTTATGTGCGTATGTCAGACACCCTGTCCAGCACTGTTTAGATGTAATGTGTGAGAGGATCCAGGACTTACGTGTGTGATGAATTCACTGCTGTCGGAGCTGAAGAGGTCGAGGCTGCGAGTGCCGTACAGTAAACCCGGCTCTCTGGAGCTCTGGGTGCTCAGCGTGTCGAAGATCTCCCCGAGCAGGTCCATCTCCTCTGGGTCGGCCAAGAGCGAGAGTTCATCATCTTCCTGTAAGTCGCTGGTGCCAGAGCACTGCTCAAGACTTTCTGTTACACTGGAAAAGGAAATTCATTATTTAAAAAAAAAAAAAAAAAAAAATGGCAAGGCGTCGATGCATCCGTGTCCTCTCATCTCACCTGTCCTCATAAGCCGCGCTGTCGTCCTCTGTCAGTTGTTCATTGCCCTGGTTACTGGGATGCTTGCGTGCCGGCCGGCGTGGTCGAGACTGAGGAAAAAGCGGCATAAAAAGAGTAGAAAAATAAATTTCATATTTAGAAAGTAAAGTGAAATTGTTGTTTTGTGGTTGAACACAAGATGAAGCCAAAGTGCATGAAATACATAAATTACTCCAGTATACATATTAGTCAGTTAGTTAAGAATAGATTATTCAACAATATGCACTAAATCGATCAAAAGCGAAGGATGTTACAATTTCACATAAATGCTGTTATTCTGAAAACGTATTATTCATCAAAGAATCCTGACACAATGTTCTCAACATTAATAATATATTTTTTTTCGTTAGTAAATAAGCATATTAGAATGATTTCTGAAGGATCATGTGACCCTGAAGACTGGAGTAAGGATGCGGAAAATTTATCTTGGATTACATTACATTTTTACAATATATTCACATAGACTTCCAGAGTTGTGATCTGTTCAGTTCTGAAATTGAAATATTGCTAATTTTTATTTATTTATTTATCAAATAAATACAGCCTTGGTGACCAAACTTCTGACGCCTTCAGCTGTCACTCACCCTGCCAAAGTGCTGTGTGATTGGTAGACGATTCTGAAGGCAGTCTGATTGGATGAGGCGGTATGTGTGCCCTCCACACACAGACCCGCCCCTCTGCAGCATATGAGGATCACTTTGTTCCTGAAAGGAAAAATCCCAACAATAAAACAAATACAAACAGGTGTGCATTAAATCACATATTTAGTACACGGAGAGGAAACATATGCATTTAAAAAAAAATGTAAACTCACCTTTGATGACAGGAGGTTTTTCAGCCCAAATTTGCTGTGGTATTTGGTCTGAGATATAAGGAGAATTATGTCATGCAAAAACAATCAAAATTCATGCAATATGTAACATTTAATAAAGCACACGTGAAACATGAGTAAATCAATGCTTTTATTGCTTCAGCACGGACTAAATGAAAAGTGACAGTAAAGTATAAATACTCACTGCTTTGTTTGCTGTAGTCTTCCATGTCACAATCAGAGCTCCGCCCCCTTTCTGTGGGGAGAGAAAGTAAATTTCTTTATTTTATTTTTTTTATCCAATTCCAAAACAAAAGGGTTAGTTCACTCCCAAATGAAAAATTTAGAGAATATTATCATAGCGTTGTAAAACTGAAGTTGAACCACTAATGTCACAGCTTTTTTTTCCCTTTAACCTTTGAACCTTTAACATCTGACTTCTGTTACATGTTTGTACTTAAAGGGTCAATTTTTAGCAACTTTATTTTTAATAGTGAATATTGAAAATGGTGTGCAGATATCATAATAGCAGTAGGGTTGGCTTCCAGAGTCGCGTCTTGTTTATAGTTCCTGTAAAACCTACCTTTAAATTTCCCACCCACTGCCGTCGCAGTTTGGAGCCACCTGAGAGGAATCACAACAGAAGGGGTGTTAAAAAGAGCAACCCGACAAGCTAGACCAGGGGTGCTCAGTCCTGTTCCTGGAGATCTACCTTCCTGCAGAATTCATCTCCAACCCTGATCAGAAACAACCTGA
>JAUMHP010000040.1:20433231-20450003 GCA_032361065.1 Enteromius trimaculatus
CCTGAACCAACTAATTAGGATTTGAAGGAGCACTTGATAATTACAGACAGCTGTTTGATCAGGGTTGGACCTAAACTCAGCTGGAAGGTAGATCTCCAGGAACAGGATTGAGCACCCCTGAGCTAGACTGATTCAGTGATGGACATAAACACGCACCAGATGAAGCACCACACTGATGCACCTCTTCCTCAAATACGTCATCCGGCTCTTTGCCCTGTTCCAGCATTTTCAGTCGGCCGTCAATAAACTGTGAACAAAATGACAATGGCGTTTGGTTTCTGCATATTTAAGACTGGGGAGGCACTGAATGCAGTTGGTTCACTGCATATTTAGCAGTCATGAGACGTCACATTTGGGTATGTTTTAAAACTTTTATGGTGCTATTGTTGCAGCCTAACATCCTCAGAGCTCATTCAGCATAAAACATTTAAATAAATATGGTGATGGTGATAAACTATTTTCAGCAGAGAATCTTTCATTAGACGGGAAGGGTGTGGTCTCAAAACTTAAGATGAAAGATGCAACATTATGCCAGCAGGGGTCACTCATACTTCATTAAATAAATAGCAGATATTTAATTTTGCTTAAACACATGATACACAGAACAGTTTTAATGCTGTATTATTGATTGTTTATGTTGCTAAAGGTGGTTGCTAAGTGTGTTGCTCAGTGATGCATATAGAACCGTTGGTTGAAGCGATCATAGCCGTGATGTATTGTGCATAAAACACAGCTGCTGACCAATCAGAATCCAGGAATGGAACTATTTTATAAAATGAACTGTATTATATCTCGACATTATTTATTTAAGATCCGCGCAGTGTCTTACAACATCTTGTGAGTGGTTAGATGCTGAATGTTATTTGGGTGTTTCCTGTGAGGCTAATGTGAGCTAGCTCACATAAAAAAAAATAGGCTATCATGTTTTTTATATAAAGCTAAGACATAGGTATGGTAGGTAGAATGTTCACAATCCCATGCATGTCTGTTGAGGATCCATCAAAATAAAGTTTGCATATATTTAACAGACACACTACTAATACTCCATTTGTGGAGATATTTATTAACAGCTTTCTAAAGGGTACAATCAAAATAATCAAACTGATGTTATAAAGGAAAAAACAAAGCAAATGTGTCATATTACACATTCATCTGATCTGATATCTGATCTACTGGCTGTTTGAGGAAAAATATTATTACTTATAAAGGGTATTTGTATGCTTTAAGTAAGGTAACACAAGTAAAACAGCAAGATAGATGCATTACAATTATGAGAAATATAATACATTGCAATTTAAGTGGGAAAATCATGTTATGAATGATCATAAATAATTTAAAATAACACAGAATGCAACATATTATAAAGTATAAAGTTATTTGTAATGCATTATGCATTCTTATTATATGGTTAGGGTTAGTTGCATGCATTTATACATAATTGATCACTGCATGTAAAACACTAACCCCAGCACCCTGCTGATGTTGTGTTTGTGTGTTGGCAGGTACCTCTTTGAAACACTGCAGATGAACAGCGCTCTCCAGAAACTCCCGCATGCTTTGAGACTTTTGACTGAGAAAGAGCTCATTGCAGAACACCACCGACCCTTCCTTCAACATACGAGAGAGGAGCACTGGAGTAAGCGTTTCTAACACTCGAGCTGATGATTTGACATGATTGTGCGCCACTCACGTCAGACGACTGAAAGGCGTCCTTGTATCCTCCAAACAGCAGAGCCTGGGCTCGGAGGAAAGCGTGCGCGACCCCTGACCCTGCCGCCGCCGCCTGTTTCTTCAGCCTGACCTTCAGCCCCGCCACCTGCAGCAACAGAGTTCACCGTAAACCTTCATCCCTCCCGAGTCAGAGATCTGCAAGGAGCCAGAGAGTCTCACCACATCGGGCGGCATCTTCTTCAGGTCCTCGTGGGGTGACTCCAGGGTGTTGGTGTCCACGTTCAGTATGACCACGTCCTCCAGAGCTCGACTCCTCACTCTCTGCCCAACACAAACACACGGCAGGATGAGTGTTCGTGTGACTAAGTACCGGTCTGAAAGACTACCACGGGACGAGGCAAGTGTCATACCTCTGACAGGCTGGAGTGGATTCCAATGAGGTACGGCATCGGTGCGCTAAACACAGTACATGTGAGATAACATTAGGCGCATTCGCACAGGACAGGTTGTATCTGCATTGTTTTAGTCATTAAATGAGTACAGTACACTCGCTGTGTGGCGCTTCATACCTTAAGGGTCCATTCTGATACTTTAAAGATACATAATAGTACTTAAGGTACATATTAGTACCCCAGTGACAGCTTTTCTACCTTTATTTCTGAGAGTGTAGCAAATAGTCTTTTCAATGTTTTTATTTGTATTTGTAACTTCATCCTGCAATATGTTATTATGTTACTTAATCATAACGTATGAGTAAGTACTGTGTATATATATATATTATGTATAAATAAATAAAAACACATGCATGCATATATGATATATATATATATATATATATACTTAAATATATTTATATATCTATATATTTTTTTGCATTATAATTTGATTCAAATACCCCCCTAATGTTTCAGAATTATATAATAAGTAAAATATGTAACAATAAGTAAAATGTTAATTTACATTGTTTTAATGCATTAATAATGATATTACACAGACAACCCGTGTTATCTGTTAAGATTCAGACAGATTGCTGCTTGTCTTTTCTTTAATAGTTTTTATTTATGTTACTAAATGTCATTTTTGTAAGCTCTTCTTCTTTTTTTAAATACATTGTTCTAGGTTTGGTAGTTTTAAATCCCTTTAGTCAAATACTCCAATTGTAAAGCAAAAATAAATTAATAAATAATAATTTGTTGTACTAAATGAATAATTAGAAAGTAAGTAAAGAAACATAATTCCAGTTGTCTTCATTATGTGATGTGTTTCTAGTATTTGAATGTAATAACATGTTTCACCAGCAGTAGTCCAGCAGATGAGGAGGCAGCACTGGGATGAAGATGTGCTGCCAGTACATGGGGTACAGCATCCCGTTACACGCGTGTATGCAGGCCGTCAGCTGAACACACACACACACACACACACACAAAACAATTCATTAGAGTGTGATTAACGTTAAACGAAGCTGCCTCCTGACTAAATGCAACAAGCAGTCTTTAGTGTCAAGGGACTTATCTGCCGTTAGTGAAAGAGGAGCATGCCACATCAAGTGACAAATTCTCAGCCAATCAGAAGACATTTCACTGATTTTTGGAATAGAAACCAAACAATGTGGTGCAGCTGTTTAGGACAAACTGTGTTTTGTCACGTGTAGATTCATCGTGTCACTCCTGGTTAGATGAAAACGCGTTTTCACACTTGGGTTTAAAGAAGGAAACAAATCCAGTTGTGTAATTTTTTTGGTTGGTGTGAAAAACCTCACCACAGTGTGCACAGTAGTTCCCAAATGGTCATCAAAGTAGTGATGTGCTTCTTGTAGCATAAAATAGTTGTTTTTAGATGAATGCTTTTCAGAGCCTGGAATGATGTGAAGTGAATAACACTATATTCAAGGTATGCATTTCAGCGCATGCATTCCCTTGGGAATGGACCCCACGACCTGGCTGTTGCTAGCGCCATGCCCTATCATTGTTTTCACCTCAGTATCAGTTCTGATTCACCCTTGAACTCACAGTGCTGAGTTTGCTGCAGTAGATGAGGATCCGTCTCTCAAACAACATGCTGGCATAGAGCTGCAACAGGTTTCCCACATCCACCGCCACCACCAGCTCCGTCAGGTTCCTCTGATACACACACACACATGCACGCCGATCAAACGCTTGGAAATAAAACATTACTTTAAAAGAAGCCTCTTTCACTCACAATAGCTGCATTTATTTGATCAAAAATAAAGTAAAAATATTGTAAAACATGATTGCAAATTAACAAATAACTTAATAACTAACAAAAATGATTGTTTTCTGTTTTCTGAAATATTATTTATTCCTGTATCAAAGTCATGACCAGTCTTCAGAAATCATTGTAATATGATGATTTGTTTCTCAGGAAAATCTTTATCTTTAAAGCCAATCTGAGGTCACAATGCTGAAAAACAAACCAACAAACAGCTATTTTAAATTGCATTTTTTTTTTTTAATAATACCTTTTTAATGTATTTTTAATCAAATGAATGCAAAACATAAAAAAAAAACACACAATGGGAAAACTCACACTCTCTGGAATAGAAGGCAGAGCTTTGGGATCTGGTGCGATGAAGTACGGGATCTGATGGGCAGGAAACAATATTCCACAACAATACACAGTCAGTACTATGAAACCATGAAAGTAAGGCCTTGGAGTTATTTTGATCTGAATGTTCTCAGGAGGCATGCTTTGTTATTCATATTTTACCCATTAGTGTTTTTTAGTTAAGCGTTGTTAGAGATCCAGAGTTAGTTTTTGGACGCTGGATTAGTTTGATCTCATGTTATATAGATTTATTAGATGCTGGAGTGAAGGTTTAGTCCGGTCGGCTGGTTTTAACGCAGATCAGGGACTCACCCCCTTTGACTCCTCCCCTTTAGGGGCGTGTCCACAGATGCCAAGCATCTTGCGTCCAATCATTAGCTTTCCTCCCTCAGTGAAGAACACATCAACCTGATTGCGATGTCACACACATGATGTCATAAACGGAACTTCCGCCAGCCAATGAGCACTTACCATCTGCAGCGTGATGGAGCCGTTGGCCGGAGGAACGGGGTGCTTGTAGAGCACCGAGAGCAGCTCTGTCATCTCACTGGTCTGGCATTCAAATGAAAGAAATAGCGTTAGATAAACGGCTTTTTGAATGCAGACCATCAAGAGACCGTTAAAATCATACCTGTCCTTTCGTTGAGTAGTCAGCTAGATTATTGAGAAGTTTGTAGAAGACCTCAAACCAGGGCAAATAACTGCGTTGAGAGAGAAATCTCAACTTAAAACCAGGTTATAAGTATAAACCTTATAATGAAAACTGAAAGGGAAAGTGATTGTGGCTATGAGAAGCAGACTGTGAATAAATAAAGGGGGTTGTGTCATCAGTCATTTGTTTTTGGGTGTATCTGTGGGTGTTTGAGACCTGAGGATGCACGAGCAGGTCTGAGAGCTGGACGTGAGTCGGCAGAAACCAAAGCGCTGGCATCCTTCCAGATCGGTCAGCACGAATGTGAAGTGCTGCACCGCAACAGTGTCCTTCACCCTGTCCACGACCGACCAGCCACAGTTAATCAGTCACAACAGGTAGTAAGGCTGAGCGTCCATCTTTAGTAATGAATGAATGATTTTTTTTTTTACCTCTCTATGTCATAAGGGAAGCAGAAGCGAGGCAAGGACTGCAGACACTCCTGTGTGAGGATAGAAGAAACGTCATCAAATAAAAGTTCCTAAAGAAAGCTTTCACATTGATGCTACTGAAGAACAATTTCTGGTAAAAATTATCTGATACTTGATTGATATTGATATCAGGTACCCTCGGGGCCTTTGCGAGAAAAGTAACATTGCTGCAGATGTGTAAATGCTTACTACATGTATATATATATATATATATGTATCAAAATACACACACACAGAGAGAGAGGTTTGATGGATTTATTTCTGCATCTACTTATGCATGCAATCGTCTATTTATAGAGTGTTGAAAATAAAATAAATTCAAAGAAATTCAGATCAATAGATGAAAACAGAAGGAAAGAGCCGCAGTGAGTACTAACCTCATCATTGAAGTCTTCAGGGAACTGAAACAGCACATCAGGATCTACTCAAATACATAACACACATGCTCGAGTCAGTCTCGGTTCATTTCTCAAGTAGAGGATGTGGTTAAAGTCAGGTCAAAGTTAGCCACGCAGGGTAACCAGACCAGCTCAGGCTGGTTCTGTACCGCCAGACTTCATCTAGACTCATCTCCTCAGACCCGTTAGCAGATCACAGCACACTTTCTCATTCAGATGAGCGTATATCTGCCCTGCTGTGTGGTTTTTCTAGTTCAGTCATGTGACAGGAAGAGCCATTCTCAGAAGAGACAGTTTGTGAGTGTTTATTACATCAGTGTGTGTGTGTGTGTGTGTTTGTGTGTGTGGCACCTACCTTTATCTCTGGCAATTGGACATGAGGCTTGAAAGAACCAGTAGAACGTTTTTTCAGGGTTTTCTCTGAGAGCAACAAAACAAAGAGCAGAACGGTCTTAATAACAACAAAATCTATGACAAAAACCTTACACTCAGTCGAATTTCAAGCTTTAACACTGTAAGAATGACAGGCCACTGAATGTGACCGGTTCTCTATCATTTTCTGCTGTTCTTTTCACAAGAGCTTAATAAGACTCTGCATTGCAGGATGTGGTTGACTACTAAATTAGAAGCAGCGCATCACCAGAAAATATTTCCAGTTATGAGTTCGGTCGTGTGTCTAAAGTAGGCTTAAACAAATGTGATGATCATAGATACTAATAGCATGTTTGTCTTCTGAAAAGATCTGCAAATGACAAAATATCGAGAATTTGATGAGAAATTCAAATTGAGATCTTTACTTGCAGGTTTTGGCAGATCTGCCGTTTCTCAGGAGAACAACTGGACTCCATTTGCAATTGAGATCATATTCTTTATTTTTTACTCCCAAGAGATGAAAAACCAGTAATAAAGATGTGCTGAATAAGTTTAAGTGCTGATAGTTAATGTTATTCTCCGCACCTATGTGAACTTGAAATGACTTCATACATCTACTGAAAATGACCAGAACCGCAGCTGATTCAAGCACATTAAGAAAAGTGCATTGAGGTGCTTGATCTGCTGTTTTTCTAATTCAGTGACATTCAGACTTAAAGCAGTTTTGAGGATGCTATGCATTTTCTCAAGGCAGCTGAAACGAAGCAGGAAGAGATGGTGCTTCTGCGTAGAAAAGTCTACATCTGACATCTCCTGCAGATGTCAGCTAAAGACTCTCCAAATGTTGCTGTTTTTCTAATCTGAGTTTATTCATTGAATTGTGACATGATACAAAGCCTCGCATCCGAGAACGACAGAGCGAGGAAGAGGAAGTAAGCAGCAGACCACAAAGTGAGCAAACGGAGAGAAATCTGAAGATAAACTGAGAAATTCTTACTTTATCCTGGAGCCCATGATGTACTTGAATGTTGGGGCCCATTCGGGGGTGTTCAGGGCGTCAGCAGAACAAAGTCATTAGATCCTTTATTAAAGTGCATCGACACACACACTTCTGCACACACACATCCTCACATCAAACAGCCAGTTCCGCCGACTAGCATACAACTTAAGACAGCACTTCCTGATCTGTGTGTGTGACCTACATGACGTTTGCCGGCCTATTAAAAATAATATTCACTTTTCAATCCCATATTCTCAGTATGAAGCACAATATTTTGCCCTTCGGTAAATAAAGTTTAATCTTAAGTTGAATGGTTTCAGAATTGTATTCATTTTAGTTAGACTCAAGGGTAGTTTTTGAAATTGCTCACTTACTTTTATACGTATGTATGTACGCACTTTTTTTATGCTTTATAGTTTTATTATCTGTTGTTCTTACACTTGAGTGTTCATAAACTCTTTTGACTCATACTTTCAGATTTTGATGGTTGAAAACACATAAACACATGTTAGAGGAAACACTAGAATGGACTTCCTCTATTGTTTCACTGCTTTCTCATCACTGTTGTTTTTTTTTTTTTTTGCTCACGTGTTTGCAATCTCTCTCTCTCTCTTAGTCTGACACTGAAGGGTGATAAGCATGGATGTGCTGAGCAAACTTACTCTTATTTACACAGACACACTCTTTCACACACACACACACACACACCCTGTTCAGGCAGCTCCTTTGACTAATATTGTCATTGCAATGAATTCACATCCAGTTTTTTGGGCGAAATGTTTCCCTCTAGTGTTCACTAAATGAACAGCATTTTAGTTGTAGAAAATGAGTAGATCTTTCTGAAAGCGAGTAAAGTAAAATTACTAAGATTAATGCGACTTTGTTCTTGGGACTTCATATCCGACCATTTCTTACAATTGTGTCTCATTATTTTCACAATAACCTGTCATCGCCTATTTATTTTATAGGATTGCAAACAAGAAAACGGATCCTGTTTGTTGTCTCATCATTAAGTAACAACTTACATTGCATAAATTACGGAAAATAAAAAGTCTACTTGGCAAACAGTTTGAATACTTTTTATCTCTGCTTATTACTGTCGCTCACTAAACACTTCTGTCATGAAACATGTTAAACAAAACATGTTTAGCTTCTCACCTGGCTCCAAAAACAAGGTGAGACACAATACTCACCGTAATAATTTACCAGTTTTTAATGTCCAGTTACTTTTCACCCACCCTGTAAATAACATATCTATGTAGGTTTCTGTATACAGTACATGCTTATACGGTATGCTTATTGCATACGTATAGTAAAAATTGTTCTTGATTTTTTTTTTTTCGCACATTTTTAGAATTCATTTTAGTACGAACGTTTTCGATGGATCACGATTTATTTGTGAAAACGTCTGTATGCGCGTTTCACCCAAAATTGTGAGCGCACGCATGTTTAGTGAATGAGACCCAGTGTGTACTTGTGCAGTAGTCCCATAACTAATATTCTACTTTACCACTTCTGGAATGTAAAAATGTCACACAGAACAACTTTTTTCCTTTTTGTCACATTTTTATTCAGTGAATCCATGGTAATTTTAGCAACATGATGAATGCGCTGAGAAGAAACTGAGAAGCACACGCGAGTTTGAATGAACTTCAACTTCTAAATCAACTTCTGTTTAACAGAACTGGACTGAAGGAAGACGTAGCATGTGAATCAAGAAATGGAGGAAGCTAAAGTGGAAGAAACGGCGATTAGGTGGCCTCCTCTTCGCCCTCCTCTTCAAATTCTCCCTCCTCTGCGGTGGCGTCCTGGTACTGCTGGTACTCGGACACCAGGTCGTTCATGTTGCTCTCTGCCTCGGTGAACTCCATCTCATCCATGCCCTCTCCGGTGTACCAGTGCAGGAAGGCCTTGCGGCGGAACATGGCGGTAAACTGCTCCGAAATGCGTTTGAACAGCTCCTGGATGGCAGTACTGTTGCCAATGAATGTCGCAGACATTTTGAGACCACGAGGTGGAATGTCGCAGACGGCGGTCTTGACATTGTTGGGGATCCATTCCACAAAGTAGCTGCTGTTCTTGTTCTGGACATTCAGCATTTGCTCGTCCACCTCCTTCATTGACATGCGGCCGCGGAAAACAGCAGCCACGGTCAGGTAGCGGCCGTGACGCGGGTCGCATGCAGCCATCATGTTTTTAGCGTCGAACATTTGTTGGGTAAGCTCTGGGACGGAGAGCGCGCGGTATTGCTGGCTCCCCCTGCTGGTGAGAGGAGCGAAGCCAGGCATGAAGAAGTGCAGGCGAGGAAAGGGCACCATGTTAACGGCGAGTTTGCGAAGATCAGCATTCAGCTGTCCGGGAAACCTCAGGCAGGTGGTGACGCCGCTCATTGTGGCCGAGACGAGGTGGTTAAGATCGCCATACGTAGGTGTGGTGAGTTTGAGAGTGCGGAAACAGATGTCGTACAGCGCCTCGTTGTCAATGCAGTACGTCTCATCCGTGTTCTCCACCAGCTGATGAACGGATAACGTGGCATTGTAGGGCTCCACCACCGTATCTGACACTTTGGGAGACGGCACCACGCTGAAGGTGTTCATGATGCGGTCGGGATACTCCTCGCGGATCTTGCTAATCAGGAGCGTTCCCATGCCGGAGCCTGTTCCTCCTCCCAGCGAATGCGTGAGCTGGAAACCCTGCAGACAGTCGCAGTTTTCGGCTTCCTTGCGGACCACGTCCATCACTGAGTCCACCAGTTCGGCTCCCTCTGTGTAGTGACCCTTAGCCCAGTTGTTACCAGCTCCACTCTGACCTACCAGCAGGACACAAATACAGTTTTTCAGTTAACAGTTTCATTCTCTGTCATGTGATCTGTGCTATATTCCCATTTCAACTCATCTTAATGGATGAGCAGCACACCTGTGTTGTTTTATCCTGTCCAAATAACACAATTCATTTGGAATTCTTCCGCTTTTATGGCTGGTGCTCACCTATTATCATCTTTTTAGTCTTGTTCTTATATTGATAAATTCAAGAGTGAGTCTGCAAACAGGTACTAGTACAGGGCTTCTCAACTCTTCCCCTGGAGGTCCAGTGCACTGCAGAGTTTAGCTCCAACCCTGATAAAACTCACCTGTGATTTTCTAATGATCCTTTAAGACACTCATGAACATACTTAGGCGTGTTTGATGAGAGTTAGAGCTAAACTCTGCAGTGCATTGGTCCTCCGGGGTAAGATTTGAGAAACCCTGTACTAGTATAGTACATGCCTGTCCATTCATTCACCCATCCATCCATTAGAGGTATCTTCAACATTCAGAACATTCAGAAGTAAATCATTGCATAACAACACTCATTCATCAAATATAGATATTTGCCTGCAATGAGATGTAAGCGAAAAATGTTTATTTACCAAAAACAAAGTTGTCAGGCCTGAATATCTGCCCAAAAGGACCGGAGCGGACAGAGTCCATGGTTCCTGGCTCTAGATCCACAAGGATTGCACGAGGGACATACATTCCCCCTAAAACAGACAACCAGAGAATGCACCTCAATCACTTCTTTGTTTGGAGATCTGTAAGTGTGTTTGAAAGGCTGGACTGTCTCCTTAATTATAACAATTATAGCAGTTCCTTAAATTGCTCATTTCAGGTATCGGACAGTTGACGTTCCCTGTGCTAAACCGTGTGATGCGGTTACCAGAGGCTTCATTGTAGTAAACGCTGATGCGGTCCAACTGCAGGTCACTATCTCCATGGTAGGTGCCAGTGGGGTCAATACCGTGTTCATCACTGATCACCTCCCAGAACTGAGAGAGAACAAGAAACAGAAACCTTTTTTTTTTTTTTTTTTTTGGTTGTTATTTGTATCATTGTTAAATAATTGTTCTACTGTTAGCCTGAAAAAGCTTACAACCATTCCAGTTTAAAAGGTTTTGACTGAGCGGTTTTTATTTGAATAGAGTTTTTTTCCTCCTGAGCAGTGAGATTTGCTCGTTTGTTTTGTGTAGTCAATATTTTAAGATGCTTACAGAAACCGACCTAAAAACAAACACACCCTGAGAAATATATTTAGGCCTGGAAAAAAGCCCCGCGATCTCCCTGCGACTTTAATGTCTTTAGTTTAAAATGACAGCAAGAGCAACGCAACATAACCAGACAATCTTTAACACCACATTCCCTGTTAATTTGTTGGTCACGTAGCCTATAATATTAGGAAACAGAGCACTCCACCTAATAAACAATATCGCAGTTATGCACACTAAAAAACAACAAAACGCATACACTAGGCAGCATACTATGTTCTATTAAGCGCGTTGTTTGCGTAGTCACAATATTTCGATTATTGTGAACGTGCGCGAGCGCAAGGCACACCTCGACAGCAAGACAGGCATCTCAACAACTATGACGTAACAGAACTCGCTGACCCTTTCGCGTTATTAACGGATGCAAATCGATTTGCAAAACTGGACTACTTGAAAGAATTGAAAAAAGGGCAAAACAATATGCTTAAATAATTTGATATCATTAAACACCGAGGCGAATGGACGTTGAAAAAACAGCCTCTGCATTATTGTTATTATTTTTGATTACCTTCGCTCCGATCTGATTCCCGCACTGACCCGCCTGCAGGTGCACAATCTCGCGCATGATGACTTCAGATGCCAAGCGACTTCAAAGCGGAGAAAATGAAGTGGGAAACGGTAAAATCTCAATGGCTCGTTCTCAAACCCTCTCCGGTCGACTGTCTCGAGACTAGCGCGCGCTCCCGTCAGCCAGGTTCAGACAGTGCTGCATTATGACGCAATTCCATCTCCATGACAACAGGGCGGATGAGACGGTCCAGCAATCCTTCATCTTTCTTCTGTCGAGTGCCAGCTCTGAGGACGTTATCTTTTCCATTATGCAGATTGTAATTTAAAGGATTTAGTGCTGCAGTTTACACATTTTAATGACCTGAAAAGGTCAGAGCAGCTACCAAACTTCCCAAAAGCTAAATTTAAACAGCAAATGAGAGTTTTTCATGTAATTTAGTGGAAATGTGAATTATAGGCTACTCATTCTGAAAAAAACATGAATCTTTAGCAAATTATATGACATAGAGTTTACGGATTCACATTGAACAGGACTATCATGATGGACATGATAATCAGGAGCAGGCACAGGGTAATAAACAATGTAAAGTCCTAAACAATTCAAATAAACAAATTCAAACAATTAGGCAAGGCAAGTTTAACACAATGGTAATTCAAAGCGCTTTACGTAAAAGGAACTAAAATAATCATGCAATTAAGTAATCACAATAATAAACCAAATAATTCTGAAACTTTTAAAAATATTTCTAATTTATTTAAAATGGACATGAAACAAAAATGTTTATACCTAAAATGCAGTGCTCATTCATTGCACAGCCGAGATGAGTTGAAGACGGATGAGTTTTGAGTCTGGATTTAAATGTGGCTAATATTTCAGCACATCCAAGATTCTTGACTTTTGAGTTGTTTGACCTCAGAGTCAAGGTATTGTATGCATTCACCTTCAGAACTTCATCTTTATTTCCAAATGCAATGACTTCAGTTTTAACTGAAGAAAGTTTTGACACATCCAACTGTTGATTCCATCAAATGTCTTGCAAACTCATTTGATCGATCCGTCACACAAGTGTAAATGTTACTGCTATGGTAGAGGACCCAACCCATATCACAAAAACCTAATGCATCAGGACTCAAAGGATATGGTTGGGTAATGATTTCAATTAAACACCTTACAAAAAAAGAAAAAAGAAAAAAAAAGAGAGTGAGAATTTCAAACTCACAACAAGCATGTTGTTTGCTGAAACATGAAACATATGAGACATTTTTCTTTCAACCCTTAAAATATAAACAAGGCAGCTGCCAGTTAGCCAAAGGTTGAATTTACTCAACCGTTTTAGGAGGTCATTTACTGGAAACCTGAATTGGACTGCCATGAACTGTTCAAAATCCTGTTGTGCCACAGAGCACCACTAATACATCATTTATTTGTAGTTTTTTATTCACTTCATAGAACTTACTGGATTTTCAATCTATGACACTTGAGTTTATGGTTATGAAGGTTAAAATGTCCTCTCATAATCATCTGAATTTATAGACCACCCAAGGATCAAACTGAATTCTGAAACTGAAAGTCTCAGTCAATTACTAACATTAACTTGTGTTGTGTCGTCCCAGGTTATCTTACTAGGTGTCTTTAACATCCATGTTAATGCTGTCTGCTCTAATACTACTCAACTAATGGCTGTTTCGATCTTATTCAGAACATTAACTTACCAACTCACACGTATGGTCATACACTTGATCTGGTTTGCACATCTGGTTTGATTCAAATCTCTGTCAGTGGTTAGGCTATCCCCATCTCTGATCACAAGCTTATTATTTGTGACTTTACATTAATCTGCCTAGCCAAATGCACTGATAACATAACTATTTTCATGTTCATGCTGTTGATATCAGCTCATTTTCTGCTTCTATTGCTTCATCTAGTTTTACCTGTCCTTCTTTGATTTTTACCATTCTCTCATTGCTAACATCCTGGATTGTTATGTTCCAGTTAGGAAGAGGTTTGTCCCCATGTCTCACTCCTCTCCTTAGTTTAATGCAGGGCTTTGTGCTATGAAAGAAAAATGCAGACAACTTGATTTTTTTTTTTTTTTTTTTAGGAATACAGGTTTGACTGTCCTTTATCTTCTGTATTCTGACTATGTTATGAACTATAAAATTGCCTTGAATGTAGCCCGCTCGTCTCAAACTGTTGTTATTATTATTATTATTGTTATTATTTGCAGGTTAAGGGTTTGGCTGACAAAAAAGTTTGGCCACCCCTGTCATAGGGCTCCTGCAGTCACCTGACCCATTTTTTTTTTTACTCCTCCATGCTGGCAGGTGAGAACAGCCTGGGAGCGTTTAGGAAATTAATGGCGCCAGCAGGAGTTTTAAGGCAAAAGAGTTCACTGCACATTTTAATTCAAAAGACATACCCCTGTATATAGCAAAACTTAAACAGTTTCAAAACGATTAAACAGATGCAGTATGCTGATATCTGCAACAACTTCATCAACTTTCCATCCTAATCTTACTCCGAAGAGTTTTGACAAGCCTACGAAATCTGGCTATTCATTAATGATTAGCAACTAATAATGAGTCTGTCTAGTTAATACAGTAGTTCATATATGGCTTGTTATATATTAAATTTGTCATTGTGGATTCATTTCAAAATAACTTATTTTGTTAACTAACAGTGTTAATTAACTTGTTCATTACCACAGTCAGCCAAAGACTGGTATTACAAAACGATGAGTTAATAGTGATGTGCCTCAATTATATGTTATGTATATAATATATGCGCAAAACATCAGATAATAGTTCATTAATGACCATCACTGTTTATAAAAGACATATATTTGTGCAGATTATTAAACACTTGTTCTTAGTTAAATATAACTTCTGTAAGTCATTAAGGTTGGCTTGGACCACTTCAGTCTCCTGGACTGGCTGAGGGCAAGAAGATGATGATCATTCGCATGCTCAGAACAAAAACACAACACAAGTACAAATCTGTACAAGTGGCTATCACCTTTAGTTGTACCTTTAAACAGAGGTGGATAGTCAGCGTCTGCTTTAGTTGAGCTCTAGACTCTGTTGTAAGATAGGGCTTGTTCTAATAGTTATATAGAATTAAATTGAAATATACTGGGCACAATGTCTATAAATATTACTCCAGTGCCACTTAGAAGCACACAGAACCTCAACAACGGTGACAATCAACAAAATGATTCATGTTGCAGTGCATGCTGGGTAACACCACAGTAAAAACACTGTATGGATAATTATTGTCCCCACTGTTGAGGGTCATATGATAAATGTTTGTGTTTAAAAGCCTGAGCCTTAAACAGAGCCTTAAATCTTGTTTTGTGCTTTAACAGTTAGATGTGGTTAAAAAGCTGAGAGAATTAATGAAATAATGCTCATTCATCATAAGTCTTAAACAGCAAGCATAAGCCTATCCACTATATATAAGATTTGATTCAGCAAAAGGCTCACACTGAAGTAGTTCTTGTGTTTCTCTTTTATTCAGAGATGTTGATATGTTAACAGCAAGTGTTCATCTCTGATGCACAATCATCATTTAACTAGTCACTTAATTATCTCATTGACTTTAACTCTCTGAGGACTTGGGATTTGACTCCAGACTTGCTTGCGTCTCGAAAGGAATGACTTGGTTCCTCCTCTGGTGAAATCAGCCGCTGAGTTTCTTTACTCTGGACTTCCACCTCTCAAGCTGGGTACTAAACGTGCTGAATATTACGATCAGAAATCCTGATGTGTGGGAGGAAACCGTGGACACTACACACTATATTTTTTATTCAAGTTTGTGGTCTCTAACATTTTAAAGATCGTAAAACGTAAAAAAAAAAAATAAAATCTTTTAGTGTGTACCCAGCCTAAAAGATCAACAGAACAGCTGCCAGTTTATCAAATACTGTTTTTTGCAGGGCATTTATGGGAAATCTGTATTAGACTGCAGTGAACTCTTCATGTCCTTTTGAGCTCTCGGTGAATCTCCTGTTTGATATACATAACTGCACTCAGTTATACTATCAGCAGCTTTAGTTCTACATTAAACAGTATATAGGGTTGAACTTGAGAGTTTGATTGAACTTTAGTGTTAGTGATTCCAACTGCAGCAAACGCAAACAGAGTGGCTGAGAGAGCTACAGTATCAGTTTGGACTGGTGGCTGGTGGAGGGGGTGGGGGGTATAAATCTGAGTGCTGCAGGGTCACAGACGCTCACAGGAAGAGACAGACAGACAGTCAGGATGGACGTGAAGCTGCTGTTTCTGACTGTTGTTCTCCTCTCCTCACCGTTCCTCACACTATGTGACCCGCTGTGAGTATCAAACACACTGTTTGTTCATGGAGTCATTAACATTGTCTGTTCTCAAACGATCTGATCTGATCTCCTCAGGTATGTTCTGTCAGCTCCTAATTTGCTGAGGGTGGGTTCCTCAGAGAAAGTGTTTGTGGAGGCTCAGGATTACTCTGGAGTACCCCTGAATGTAAGGATCATTGTAAAGGACTTCCCAGCGAAACATCGGGAGATACTGTCCAAATCAGTGACGCTGACTGCAGACAATAGTTTCCAGGGCCTTACAGATATAAAGGTGACACCACATATTTTCACCTCATGCAAGCTTATAGGATGTGTACATACCTCACAATCCTTGTTCCTCTGGTTCTGTCCACTCTGGACTACTGCAATGCTCTTTTAGCAGGTCTTCCAACCAGTTCTATCAAACCTTTACAATTAATCCAGGATGTGCGAGCAAGATCAATTTTACTCATTTGCGTTGGCTACCAATAATTACTTGCCTCAAATTCAAGGCTGAGCCACTTTACCTAAATCAATTATTTCAGACTTAAGACTGATTATTTCAGTCTTATTATTTCAGACTTTCAGACTGATATACTTTAAAGAAGTTCACTTTTGAAAAAACTTTTGCTGATATATTACTCACCCCCATGTCATCCAAGGTGTCCATGTCTTTCTTTCTTCAGTCGAAAAGAAATTAATGTTTTTGACGAAAACATTCCAGGATTTTCCCCCATATA
>JAUMHP010000040.1:20450103-20491906 GCA_032361065.1 Enteromius trimaculatus
GATCCAGCTAATCAAGGTCATTAGGATCACTAGAAACTCAAAGCAGGTGTGATTTGGAGCTGGTTGGACCTAAGCTGCGCAGAGCTGTGGCCCTCCAGGAACTGAGTTTGAGACCCCTGGTTTAGAGCAAAACAACAGAAGTCAAGGAAAATACTGCTATATGAAAATGTGTTTGAGTTATTGAGATGAATATGGAATGGGAAAATAATTCAGCCAGCAGAGAGAATGCACTTATCAATATTTTAGCGTTCATTCACAGCCCTATAGATGCCCTTATTTACTTATAACTAAACGAGGACATTCCATATGGTTTTATTGAAAACCATCACAGAAGGCTTTTTGCATTTAATTTTATGAAGATCAGGTTTAGCTCACTTTTGAGTACATATTTGTTCCTGAAATATGGCTTAGTAGGAACAACAAATACACACGTAAGTGGGGCATCCAAAATTCAAATATGAAAGAAATATTAAACAAATAAAATCAGAAACATGCACAGACTCTGTATAGTCAATTTATGTCCCACTTCCAGACACATCATTCAAATTATAAAACAGTAAGAAAGACAAAGGCTGCCATTGTTGACTCACACCCATGTCTCTTCAAACATGTACTGTACTTTTAATAAACAACATACTTGAACTTAAAAGCTTTTAAAGATGGAACAGCACTGCAAAAGTATATCCCATATATATGTATGATAGCTTCATGTGTTTACGACTGACATCATTATTCACTGAAAATCTGAATTTGGATTTCTCTTCACTGCTGAGCAAACATGCAGCACAGAGGTAGCATCTGCGTTTGTGATGATACGAGCAGTCACATTCCCACAAGAACGCCAACGCTTTGGTTTTTATTCCCTTTCTGCTCAAAAAAAGATTTGTTAAATGTCCATTACTGAATTACCCAGCAGGCAGAACAAAGCAGGAATGTGTCAGAAGTGTTTTTTTACAGTTTATTTAGGGCTTTACGGTAATCATTTACCCAAAACAGACAGTCTGTCACTCAACTTCCATGCCATTGCAAACCCGACATTTCTTTTGTCAAACAAAAATAAGGGGATGAAAAGTTTCAATAAAGAAAAATACATAATGTGCTATAAACAACAATATTTTTAATTATTCATTCGATTTTGCTAATATTACCTTTTTATATGATTTAATTTGCACGTGATTTTTAAAATAATGGTTAATATTTTGCTTTATTAAAAATGTATATGTTTTATGCATGTCATTGTGGGAGGTTTGTCATGTTAATAACACAGTACACAACTGAAAATGGAAAATTCTGTAAAAAAAAAAAACAACAACAACAAAAAAACCACCTTCGACAGTCATTCAAAAAGTGTTTGAAAAAGCAGACACCTCCAATTACCAGTCTTCGCTTTCTCATCCATTTCTAGCACTTTCTCTCTGCCGCTGAGCGAGCCGGTGAAGTGTGTGATGGGAGCAGGGATGCAGAGTCTGGATGACTTTAAATCACAGTCATTACACGACTACAGACAGAGAGCATAGAAGCGCTAAAGCATCTCTTACCTGAGCACCAGCACAGGAAGCACAGAGATGCTCTCTTTCATACAGCAATACGCTGCATTTCAAGCCATTCATTTTATATAATTAATGTTTTTTAAATACCTGAAATCAATTATCAAAATGTAATTTCTATATTGTATAATGTAATTTTTTTGACTTTTGGCCATCTAATTTTTTTTTTTTGTTGTTGTTCCTGTAACTTAGCACGTTAATGTGTCTGCGTGTTGCTTCCTACAAAAGGACCAGCATAAACCAGCTTAAACCAGCATCCCAACTTTAAAACATTTCTAACCAGCAAATGCTGTCTTTTTTCAACAGGGCTAATGTTACCCGATCTAGTTCATCGGGTTAGAAGTCAGCTGTCTAGTCAAGCAGTTCAGATTTGAAACAGAAAGTCTCACCTCTTCATTTCATTCGAACAATCTGCGAATAACCAGCGCTCTCTCCACCTTCAATACCACGACTGAGGTGAGACCCTTGAGCATGGCACCGTTCCACCCAACTTCCCGGACGCTGCAGCAATGTATGTCCACTGCTCAGGGTGTGTGTTCACGGTGTGTGAGTGTGTGTTTGATCACTTCTCACTGCTGTGTGTGTGCACTTGGATGGGTTAAATGCAGAGCACAAATTCCTAGTATGGGAAACCATACCTGGCCACTAGTCACGTCCTTTCCTTTTCCTAACTGGTTATTTATTCAGTGGTGTTGGTGGGTTTTTATTAATTTATTTAGAAAATGTACAATCCAGCTACAGATTAAAAAACTTTACACCAAATAAAAAAATAAAAGCAAAGGTCTGTATGCTAAACTCCCGAAACATTAGTTCCTCAAATTGTAAAACAGTCCTTGCAAAGGAAATCTGTATGTACATTTACATTAATATTTCAAAGAATGTCCATGTCATTATAAACAAACAAAACAACTGAGAATGTGCATAAAGCACAAATAATATAAGGACATTGAGAGAATGCCATTCTAAGAATGTTTTATCAATGTTATAACTTATGAAATATTGAAGGTTATAAAATCTTTCCAATGTTTTTCCTAACATTTATATAACTTAAAAAAGAGAGAACTGTTAGCTGAAGGGAAAATTAATTATTTACAGTATGACAACAAAAGCTTAATAACCAAGAGAGGCACTGCTTAGTATAAAGTCTGCATTCAGAGTAACATGTTAAGTAAAGAACATTTCAGACGTTGTGAACCTGTATGCTTGACTACAGAAATGCTCTGTTAAACAGCGCAGTGCTGTAGCTTTAATTGTAACAGGACCATTTTGAATCAGGTGCTGCTGTCAAGCACTGCGGTAAATGAAGGATCCAAGCCGCTCCGGTCTGACTGCACGAGAAAATATATCAGAATCTTTTGTAAATGACACACAATTACAATCTCGGAGTCATTCACCATCAAATGATCCATTCAGGGCTGTCAAATAAACGCTGTGGAAACGACAGCGGTGGGTTTGTGAAACTCTTGTCAGGGTGTGAGGGTGGGCTCTGTGATGGGAGAGGGCTTTGATCAGACCATATGCTCGAGCAGTGCGCTGAAACATACATGAAATAGCTGCCTCATTAACAGAAATTACTGCATCATAAAGAGAGAGACAGGAAATGTGCTTCCAGCAAATGACCTGAGGACTGAATTAATGAAAGAGGAATAATAGGTACATCCCTCACTTGGCCAGGGCTTTATTAGATACTGTACAATGTGTGTGTGTAGACAGAGTAAAAAAAAATAAAAAATCGGTATAAATTTACGGTAAAAAAAAAAAAAAAAAAATGTCTGCTGTGGTTGCCGAAATTCGACCGTAAGAAATATGGTAAAAACAGTTTAGGTTTTACGGTTTAAAGGTTAAATTTACAGTTAAATACCGTTATTTCATTAACTGATATAATGCTTATATACCAAACTATTTAAGCACTGAAATGTGTTTTGTAGCTTTGAAATGCACTGATAAGCACCAAATGCAGGTGGTGATGGGATGAGCTAAAGCCCATCACTAGCAGCTTTTAAATATGAACATATACAGAAGGTGCTCAGAGTCATCCACGCAAACACTAAACACCTTCACGATGATTAAACTGAAATATGCAATAAACATTAACAACATTACATGTAACATACAACCATAATAAACATAACTGATAAAACAATTCTAAAAAGAAACTTCAAAAGAAAAGAAATGTCAGTTTATAGATAGATGATTTTTGCGGTTGCACATTTGCACATTCACTTACACTTTTGACCAAGCTGCTCATGATGGATGATATTTGGATGTATTCAGTGGTAATAATGGCTGCTTGTGTGTGTGTGTTGTGGGTCATTTATGGAGACACAGTGGCTTCAGCGAGAGATCTCCATAAGAAACAGTCATCAGGCAGTAAATCAAAGCATCCACGACAGACTAAACAACCAGACTCAGGGAGTTTTATTTTCCTTTCGGTTTCGTCGTCTTTTTTGCTCCCCCTTTACTTCTTGTTCTCGCAGGCAATAACAAAATTGATTTACACATCTACCACATGTACCATAGTTTAACTCTTCCATACAAATTCTTTCCACAAAGCACAAAAAAAAAAAAAAAAAACATTCAAATGACGCAGATTACAATCACGTGACATCCAGGAATCCATACGGAGCTCCGTGTTTATGATGCATTACTAATATTTTACTGAAGCTTGGTGGTAGTCAGTTTTAATGATTTAGCGGGCAGGTTTTGAAAGAAATATGCTTATTATTTTAGTTTCTACCATATAAACGTAAAAAATGGAAATGCAGTATTTTAACTGATTGTAAAACAGCTGTGACACAAAACACCTGCTTATCAAATCACTGCATTTCTGCTTATATTATGGACTACATCCTCAAGCCAGAGGATGGTATGTGACACTAAAATAATTTTGCATCAAATTTTTTTTAGCAATATAAGCAATAGTTCACTTAAGGCTGAGAATGAATGCTGCGATCCACAAGACATTGTACCAATATACATTCATATATTATCAATGTATATTCATAAATATTTATATTAATAACATAACATCTCATACCATGTGGTTTGCTTCAGTAAATATTGCATCATGAACAGGGAGAGTGTTTCAGTCTTGCATTGATTTTCACCCAAATACAGAATGATTAAGCGTGTCATGTTTAAGTAATGGTCTTGAACGCTGCTAGAGATTCTCCACAATCCGAGAACCTTCTCATGGGAACCGTACAGACCATTCCTGAGCTCTCAGTTGAGCCGTTTTTTGTCCTGATGAATTGTGGGTAGTCTGTAAGAATGGCACTCCAGTGTAGCGTGTGGAAGGACATATAGCGAGAGAACATCATAACTGTAAAAAAAACTTCACTGTGGATCTTCTTGAATTTGACACCGTTTATTAAAGCACCTGGTCACGATACCAACCCACAGGAAACATCAAGGTGTTTTGACGTTGAGCGAGCGATGAGTTTCCTTTTCTGTCCGTGGTTATTGTTCAGTAGAAATGGAACTGAATTATGGACTCTCACAGCTAATCTGCCAGTGTGAGATGTTTTGGTGAGTGCTTCTTAAAGGGCAACACAATGAAAGGGGTGTTAACTCCTGAGTGGGTAAATAACCAAGTGTTGTCACTGCTATTGCATGAGCAATGCCTTGCCATTCCTTCACAGCAAGACGTTCTCCAGACCCTTCACCCTCTCTGCTTCTCTCAACAGGAATGAGCATCTGCTAGGTGCATAACAAAGTAAATATATTTTGTATTTTCACCACAAATAAGGTATTCTTGGTGGTTTACAGGCGATTATTGAGTCCAAAGAACATTGTTTATTTTGCTTTGTTCTGTATTTCCAACAAAATATCCCAGCCAAAAAAAATCCCACCATCGATTGGCGTACAGTATTCACAGACATATTCAAGACACATTCAAACTAAGCAGCTGTCTTTTGGTCAATGCAGCAGTGTAATGTGACCTACTTGAAAATAAGGCGACATCTGTGCAGCTTTTACACACTCATGTGGATACCTATTTTAACTCTTCCCCCGCCATTGACAATATATCATGTCAATTGGCTTACAATGCTTTCCCACAAAACACGAGTTTTTGTGTCAATCCCTATCTATTGGTGGATTACGGAAGAAAAGCCCTAGCGCATGTCCTAAGGGAGTTACGCAACGTCCAGGCTCTAACGGGTTTGAGAAAAAGGCAATCGTCATAAACGAAAGGAGGTTTTTGTTTGAAAGCAGAGGCTTGGTTCTTTATTTTGATAAATAATAGGTTTATATACGGTGGTTAATGTGACCGTACCTTAAGTAAATAATATTATTTGGTAATTTACCAACTCAGGAGATAACTGTGATTTACTTTCAGAGGTTACTAGATCCACTCTATACTTTCTCATAATACAAGCCTGTTTGGTAACATGAAGACCATATCTGCAATGTAGCGTCGTCTAATTTGATCCATCAGTGTTAGAAACATCCGTCAGCGTCACGTTACTCAAACGTTGGTTTCTGTCACCGCTGCGGAGCACTCACTGCTGAGTGGACGCTCTTCCAGACAAATGTCTTCTGTCAGGGAGCTGCAGTTACTAGCGCCCTCCTGTGGCTCGGAGGTCAGCAGCAGCCTCGCACGGCCCCGGTTCCGGCTCGCTCCATTCTGAAGGCCCGTCACCAGACGCTGGGACTCCGCTGAGGCAGTGGCCACCAGCTCTGGGGTATCGGGGCATTCGTGGGTCATCGCCAGTGCCATGCTGCCACTTTTGGCATGGGGCGTCTGGCTGTGAGTGTGACGGTACTCTTCCTCAATGTCCTTGCCTAGTTTCCACCTCTTCCACTTCTTCAGCATCTCACTCTGAACCTGGAGAGCCAGATAAACAGTCACAGAACTATTAACAGGAACAACAAAAATTACCAAAAATAAATAAAGCAAAAACAATGAGGAAAAAAGTGTAATGCAATTTCATGCTCAACATGAAGGGATCCACAAGAAAAGGTGTTTATTCTGTCATGGAATTTAATATTTTAGATTAATATCATGTTTTCTAAAATGGTAATTTAACATGTCCTGCCTTTTTTGTTAATACCTATTGCTTTTTTCTTTCTTTTTATTTTTGATGCAGTTTTAGGCAAGATTGATAAATGAGAAAAATAAATGTTATCTGTTAACAAAATAATCTGAGGGTACAAAAAAACATCTAAATATTGCGAAAATCACCTTTAAATTCAAGTGAAGTCCTTAGCAATGATATTACCAATCATAAATTAAATTTTATTATATGTATAGTAGGATATTTACAACATGTTTTTACTTAATATTCTAATTATGTTTTTAAAAATCTATAATTCAGACCTATACAATGTATTTTTGGCTATTTCTACAAATATACCCATTCCTTTTAAGACTGGAGTTGTGCTCCAGGGTACTAAAATAACAATAGTCTTAAGTCACAGATCAATTCCATTGTACATCTGGGTTTTATAAACAGAAATGCTACTTATAGATGCGATAGATCATGTTTAGCTGTGATTATCAAAAAGAGACATATCTCTCACCTCTTTGTTGACAAAGCAGTAAAGGATGGCCACGAGCAGACCCTGTGATTACAGACAACAACACACATGAACCTCAACCATCTGCTATCATCTCACAGCAGATATAGTCCATCAGAGAACATCTCTTTAACGCTCTGGTTGTTATGATCTGATATGATGATGGTGGGCGGGTGACCTTTGCCCTCTGACCTGGAAGGAGCTGAACAGGAGGTCGTAGAAGAGGCGGATCAGCCTCAGAAGAGACTCCTTCGGCACGGACTCATCGATGACGAAGGTGAAGAGGATGGCGTGAATTCCCAGCAGAGGAATCAGCGTGAGCGTGGACTTGGCCAGCCTGAGGAGAACAAATGAGAGAGAGAAAGAGAAAACACACACATTAAATGAGAGCATGAGAGCATTTTCAGAAAATAAAAAATAAACGGCAGGCTTTACCTGAACTTGTAGTCGGTGTATCTCATCTGATGTGCCTTCAGCTTAGACATCAGAATCTTTATTATACGTATGAATATAATGAAATTAATCTATTCCAGAAAGAAAGAAAGCAAGGAAGGTTAATATCAGTGGGACTGATCTGATGTGTGTCATTCAAATGAACATTCTTGCTAATTCGTACAATTTCACTCGTACAGTTTTGTACGATTTGGGGCGGGGTTAGGCTTAGGTCATTCATACAAATTGGGAATTTTTTAAATATGTACTATTTAGAAGAAACCATATGAATTCGGACGAGTGAGATAAAATGCAATTGCAATCTGAAAATGTACATTTTTGGAACTTTTTTTTAATGTACACTTAATATAAGAAAAGCATGAGTGCAAAACGTAAATAAATAAGAGCATCAAGTACAAAAACATAAATAAAAATACATAACGGTTCACTCTAATTAAGGCTTAAATACTCTAAAACAGCAACAAATAATGATTGAAGGTGCTTTTAATTCTCCATTATACATCAGCCAAGTAATTAATTTTAATTAAAAGCAAGTAATTTTCGGAAAACAGAAATCATAGATTCATGTCACTCAAGAGTCTGGTGTCTGGAGCCGTTTTTAAATCGAGTCCAGTACAAACGGGACTCGTGAAATAAATCATTTAGGTTGTGTAGAACCACGATTTCTGTGGTGATTGTGTTTATTACTTTGTAAAGTCCCGGGGCCTTTTTCTATGCGTCGATGAGTGAAACGAGGAGGTCATGAAGCGTTCCTGAGCCTGAGGCACTCACTGAATGAGTGTGCGAATGCAGAATCATATCAGAGACTGCTTGAATCTCAATACTCCAGCCCATCCATATACAACACACACACACAGGATCTTCTGCGCTGACAGTTTCGGGTATCATTTGAAGCTGTGGTTCCCTGCAGGTTTTATTTCTATGATATTTCACGAGTTCGCGCTTCCTTAATAATCGGGGGGGGTTGGGGGGGGCGAGCCGGGGGAACGTTAGACTCCGAGCCCTAGTAGTTTGAACCCTAGCGAGGTTCTGCCCCCCCAGGACAGGGGTGGGGGAAGGATGTGGAAGTGAAGGAAATGGGTTTATTTATACTTAGAAATTGGTCGGATAACAAGGGGTTTGATTAGGCAATGCGGGCCGGCTGAGATTAATCATCCAGCGCTTCCTCCCGAAACTTTGTTATTTGCAAAACGTTCACAAAGAGAACGTTCTTAGAACATTCCCAGCAGGTTATTTTGTGTTACATTGTGTAACATTGTGCGTTTATAACAGAAGAACGTTATTGTGTGGATGGTACGGGCCTTAAATCTGTGTGTGAGTCTCTCACCAGATACGCAAACAGAATGGGAGAACGGATGATCCACCAATAGCCCATGTTGATATTCCTTTCCCAGCATCTGCATATGACAAAATATCAAAACTGATCTATTTAATCATGAAAAAACCTACTGCATCATTCATTTTATTCATAACACTGGTGACACAAGCAATTTAATTTTGTGTTTGAAGTCAACCCTGAAAGCCTTTTGCAGCCCATTTTTCACATACTCTTACAGTATGTGACATATTTCATAATAAAGTAGCACATGTAATGAGAAACAACATAAATCTGAAGCGCAGGTCTTTATATCCATCAAGAATTGATCGCATAGTGAGACAGAGTGGGTTTTATTGTATTTTGATGAGAGATTACTGACAAATAGTTCACAGTAAGTCAAGAAACAACAGAGAGAGTTTGGATTTGATATTGACGTGAAGGTGTGTGTGTCTGATTAATGTGTCTGAGTAAAAGAAGCATGCTTCTTTAATGAAGAGTTACCATGGCAATGATCTGCTTTATTGTTATTTCACGTTTTTTTCCCTCTCATCGGCTTAATAACCAACTCTAATAAATCCCACTCACACACACCTGTGAACATCTGTTCAAACTGTGATCTCATTAGTTTTTAGAGGCATTAGTACATTTTTGTAAACCTTCTCAAATGGTTCCGAGCGCTCTGCAGACGAGTTCTGTGCCGTTCAGTAAGCCCTCACCAGGACTTTATTTAGACGCTTGTCAGATCTAGACTGAATTTACAGCAGTGCATAGTCATTTCATCATTACCAACAGCATTCGTGGGGTTATGATAATATAATAAAAAACGAGATGAAGTAAAATAATTTGGGCTCAAAGGAAACTAAATATTATACAGATTTGAAATATGTTGTGCCTCTGAAGAACCTACTGTAATTAAAATCAAACAATAAATACAATAACAGAAATGGAAATATAAGATATCTGCTGATTTACCGCAGGGAGGAAAGAAGGAAGAGACTGCGGCGCCAATCTTTTACTCATCATCATCATCATCACGAGAGCACCTGATTGGTGCAGAGGGAGAGGGGGCATGTCTAAAGTCACCATCAGGCCAGAACCTATCGATACATTGACTTAAACCACCTGCACTTTAAACACCAATACCCATGAATACTAACGAGATCACACCAGTTCAGACACGTGTCAGACAGGGCTTCTCATTATCAGTGTGTTATATTTAAGAGGAATGGACTCTTTTTCTCCTGCTTTCAGTCAGAACATGAACGTTTGGGGAGATCAGGGCAGTGAACGGCTCATAAAGAGCTAATAGTCTCATCATCCAGTGCTTTCATCTGTTCCGATCCCACACAAACTCTATCTGTCAGCACATCAGGATTTACTGTACAGCTGCGCCAGGGTTTTAGAGTGAAATTCAAACACATTTTAGTCACAAAATAAAATGAATGTCATTGCACTATACTAAATATGACCCTAAGTGGCGTTTATTTTCAAGAAACCCAAATAAAGCAAGTCAACACCAGTCTAGTTTGAATTCCATTAAAAAGGCTGAAATCAAGAGGACAGCTGGTTCGGTGTGTGACGCCGGTGTTCAAACACTTTTTTTGGGTCATTGTTAGGCAAAGTTAGAGTGAAGGAAACATACTCTTCGTTTTCATACAGGTATTTGACTGTCATCCACGGCAGCACAAATATGAGCGGAGCACCTGCAACACAAGAGAGACAGAGTCAGTCTGCCAATCCAACGCGTCCTCGGCTGGTTTTAAGAATGATTTCTTCTTCAAAGTATGCTGCGTTTGTTGCTAACGTCAGAAACACTTCAGACTGTTTAGGTTCGGCAGAAAATGAGTGTTTTATGGCCTCTCTTTGTGCTGATTCTGAGCAGATCAGACTTCAATTATTCGAAAAAACACTCCCAGATGAAGAGCTTCTGAAAGGATGTGATTATACATGATTGCGCACCCCAGCCGATGCAGAGGTAAATGTAGAAGTAGTTCCTCTCGGAGAAGACGGTGATGACCAGCAGGCTGTGCAGATACAGACCCTCCACCAGCAGCCAGTAGTTGTTGGCCATGACACTGTACTGCATCATCACCATCGCAGCCCGGCAGCCGCTCAGCGTCTGAGAAACACACGGTACGCACTACCAATCACAGACCGCCAGGAAGTGCACCACATTTATTACCAAAACAGTGCAGATGGAAAATGAATGGATACGGATAATACTAAATTGAATTTATGGGCTGCAAAACTAATCGATAAAATCAATAATAGTCAAAGTAACCGACGGTGAATTTGATTACCCATAGCATAGCCTAAATAAATTAACTCACTATATTGCCCCTGATCTGATGCAAACCAGCTACAGTAAATGCGATCTGATTGGCTGTCTTCACAAAATGCAAGTCAACCGTCTGCCAGGAAACACTGGTTTACGGAAGGACTGGGAGCTTACAGTGGACAAGACGTCCTTGATCACACCTGTGCTTTCCTCTGGATTCAGCACACACAGAGAGTAAAGAGTGACGTGTACCTGAGCGCTGACCCAGCGCTGGCCCTGGAAGTGATGCGGGCCGCTCTGAGCGCTGTTCATCTGGTCCAGCAGCGCGTCTTTGACCAGGATGGAGGCGGCGCGCAGGATGAAGGAGCCGAACAGATTCATGTGGATGTTGTTCCTCATGCAGTGCAGCTTCCTGCAGAAAACCAGACGACTACTGTGTGATCAGACTGCACAGATCAAACACGAGCAATTTCAGAATACCTGCAATCAGATTACAGTTCTTTCTATTGACCACATGATTACTTAATAGGCTTCTGATTGATTGCATTTACTTGCATTTAGCAGAAGCTTTCCCCAAAGAAATGAGGAATACAACAAACAATTCATCATCAGGCAAAACAAGCTTCATCACAGAATACAAATGAGAATAAAATATTTAATAATATACGTATGTCAAGGCAGTCAAACTACTAACCACATTTATAATGTATTAACAGAAAATGTGTGTGTATATATTGGAAATATTGGCATGCATTTACATATTTATATTCATACAAGTTATATTTTTTCACAAAAGAGACGGGGACGTCCAGATCCATAAGCAAGGCTTTATTAATTGGCATGGTCAAATCGGACAGGGTAAAACAACAGCAGACAGGTGGAGCGAAGGCAAAACATTCACGAATAATCCAAATGGGTAGCAAGGGTCGATCGATCAGTAAACAGAGCCCAAAGGGGCGAAACAGAGCAAAAGTCCAATAACCAGGCAGAGGTCGGTACACAGCGAAAACACACGGAAAACAAGACACAACAAGAACAAGGGAGAACGCTTTGCAGGAGGTGAACTCAATTCTCGACTATTGGCTTGACAAAAAACACAGAGCTTTGAAAAGACAAGACAACGAGTTAACAAGGGGGAGGAGCCGATGAATAACCGTGGTGACAAGCAAGGGGGCGGAGACACAATGGGAAAGGAACAGATGAGTTGTCATGGTGATAAACAAGAGCAAGGGGACACAGACACGATGTAGCGCATACAACAATTCAAACTAAGAGTCCATACATCACTAAACAGGGGGACACTGACAGAAATCATAACCATATCAGATATAAACATATTTCATATACATTATTTAAACAATAATTTTTGTTTATGCGATATATATGAATGCATACTGTGTATATGTATTATTTATTAATTTAGAAACACATGCATATATTTCAGAACATATATACTGTATATGTGTGTGTACTTATATTCACAAACATTTAATATTTAAACACAAAGCAGCTCCTTTTCAAAGGAAACACTGGCATGATGTAATTATTTTTTATTTAATATGATACAGATCGCTAGAAGCACAGCTGTGTCTGTGGTTTACCTGAAGCTGATGAGGATGGCCAGGGCGAGAGTCAGAGCTGCCAGAGACAGAGAGTATCCCACCGTGTACATGGCTCTGAACTTACTGAGGATCTGACCGTACTGCTTCTTCACACACACACACACACACACAGAGAGAAGGGTTAGCTCAGCGTCAGCGGCATCGCTCAAGAACATGGTTAAACACACGTCTCACCTGTCCAGGGTCGTCCTGCTCACACTCGCTGGTGTTTTTCCCAGGAGCCCACCTGCCGTCAGCGCCACACGCGCGGTAAACCAAGCCCTGCTGAACTGCTCAGACACACAAACACACACTAGCCTTACACTGACTGCACACAAACATCGTCAAAGTGTCAGTGTGTCTACAATGAATAATAAAGGGGTGACCGTCGTTTAAGACTACAACTATTAGAAAGTGTCTGAAGCTGAACTCAAATTAAATATAGCTAATGAAAAACTTCATTAGAAATGTTTCTTTGGTAACTAACTTAAAATAAAATGTATTGTATAGATATGCAGTATATACTGTATATAAACCTAATAGTAGCTTCTCTATCCTTTTCCTCTTGAAAGCAGTGTTATTTTAGCACACTTTTTTTTATCATAGATTTTGATTAGATTTACAAGTTACACTAAATTAAAGATTATAAGATATGCTATGTTGACAACCAGCTGAAATGTGATCACTTTAACGGTTTTAATTTTCAAGCTATTTTAGTTTTCTCAACTGTAATAACCATGTAATAACATTTGTGGTTTCCTAACAAGGCAACAGTCTTACTATCTCTGTCCGTGTTAAATATCCCTGCTGTATAGTGCGTTAGGTGACAGATTTCATGCTGACTGCTGGTAATGCACTACCTGTTAAGAGTTGTCGTTCCTCTAATGTCTAATCAAGACAGGACACCTCTCTGGATGAGTGTGAGGAGGACAGTGTTCCTGTCATGAATCTGAAGCGAGAGCTGCTTTCACAAGAGTGTCTGAGAACATGAAGCTGAGCAGCAGTTTGCTGGAAGCTGTCATTAAAAAGGCTTCATGTGGTAAATGACTCCGGTATGGCATGTATAGGATCTTAATGCAGCATTTGCAGGTCAGAGAGCAGCAGTCATTTATTTCAGCAGCAGTCTGTATACGTATGTATAACTCTCTGTTCTCGTTTGGGTTGTTTGTGAGTGCTTTACCTTTCCGGTACCAGGGCAGGTACCACGGGCAGGACACGTTAACCGTGGTTCCCGGCGCTCCATCGGGCCAACACACGTACTGATCAAACGTCCTGTTACACACGGGCCCTGAAGCACACAGAGACACGTCAGCTGCTGAAGAAACACATCCCCCCGCTGCGCTCTCCAGACTGACCTGCGGCCGGCGGCGCGCTCATCAGGCTCTGGACGCACTCATTGGTGTAGATCCTCCATTGCTCCTGCAGCAGCTTCAGAGATTTCCCAGAAGACACCTGCAAACACCACATCCCTTCAAACATGAGCTTAAACACTTGAGCAGAGCCACTTCAGCAAAAATTAACACAATTTAACTTAATTATAGTTATATTTGTTTCAGGGTTATTTTAATATGGTTTACATAATAAACCATTTCTATTTAAATTTTATTTACATTTTTGGTAATTTTGTTGAGTCCTTAGTTGTTTGTTAAAAAATTAATTATTAATAATAATAATGAAGATTATGACTATGACGATGGTATGATGATGAGATAATAACAATAATAATAGTAAAAATGATTTATTAATTGTATTTTCTTGAACCGCTTTAATTTAGTTCCCAGTCTTATTTTATATTTTCAATTTAGTTACAGTTTGTGGTTTTTTTTTTTATATCTACGTAGTTAATTATATTTCCAATGCAGCATTTTACTTCAGTGATGAGTTTTTATTTAATTTTTAGTTTTATTTAATTTTTTATTATTGGTTTTCTGTAACATGGACACAGAATTGTTACCAAACATTTTTCTCACTATAAAATGCCATTAAAAACTCCAAAATCAGAGAGATGCCGATTCGAGACTTCAAACAGGAATTACTTTGATTTTAATTGACGTTCATATGTTGAGCGCTCAGTGTTTATCAGATCCTTCCTCAAACGAGGGTCGGGCTCCTCATAAACAGCTCAAAAGCACCTGAGCTGCTCTTTGAGATAAACGTCCTCTTTCTTCTGATCTGACTCGCACTAATTGTGCCATTTTAATTGCACGGAAACATAAGATGTAGAACTTTGATGTTAAAGTGGATTAGATCTTTTTAAGAGAGTGAATTTTATTCAATTCATGCTTTTTTTAAAAAAAAAAAAAAACAACATAAATTTATTTCCTCATCCCCCAAAGGAACCTGATCACATCTCATGTAATAATATCCACAAAGGTCACATGAGTGGAGAGAGATCACAGCAAGTAAACCTGGAGGCGCTGATGCTTTAGTGTGGGTCAGATGAAGAAACGTAACGTGACTCTTCACATAGATATGATTTAATGACCTAAAGGTGACCTGAGGCTTTTGTTCGGCTTTACATCTGAAGAAACAAAAGTATGTTTATTAGATCTGTGTAGCTGATCTCCCGAGATAAACACACTGAAACACGTTCATAATCAGTTTTTATCATGCTTTCCAGCAGAAAACACAACATATCCTCAAGATGCATTTACTTCAGAAACAAAGAGTAGTTTTCAGAGAATGTTCGTCCTTATTTTTAGGAAAAATCAAACTAAATGTTGTCAGGGTTTTGTTTTACACAAGTAAATTTGATAGTATTGGGCAAAATAAATTAATTTCACTAAAATGCTGGGCTCAGTAAATAAATATATAAAAATACATTTATATTTTTATTTAGGAAGGATGCATTAAATTGATCATAAAAGACAAATATAACATGTATAATGACATAAAATAATTAATTATCAAATAACTACTGTTCTTTCTATTAATCTGTGAGTCTTGAAAAAAAAAATTAAATCACAGGTGCCACAGAAATATGAAGCAGCCCAACTGTATTCAATATTAATAATAATGAGAAATGTTTCTTAAGCAGCATATTAGAATGATTTCTGAAGGATCATGTGACACTAAAGACAGAAGAAATGATGCTGAAAATTCTTCTTTGATCACAGGAATAAATTACATTTTACAATAGGTTCACACAGAAAACCGCTATTTTAAATTATAATAATATTTCAGATTTTTAATGCATTTTTGATCAAATAAAAGCAGCCTTGCTCGGATAAAAAAAAAAAAAAAACATAAATCAATACAAATGTAAAAACTCTAGAGTGTCTGGTTTCACCTGAGTGTTCGCGGTCAGTGTAAGGAGGACCAGCAGCAGACAGACGGACATTCCTCACAGCGGCTCATCACTCGCTCGTCATCACACCACCTACAGAAAACACACACAACACACGTGTCTGAAGGACTTTAATCAGACTGCATTCAGCACCATGAAGCTGCAGTGGGTTATAGCAAGTTTGAGTGTTCTTCAGGTCATTTCTTCACCCGAGGCGTCAGTATCCATCACTCGCTTGAGATGAATGCTTTTCAGACTGTGAGAGTTATGAATTAAACTGGTGCCTCCATCATTGTTTTCTCCTCACAGAAATGAGCACGATCATTATCGTCAGGAACAGACTCCTACAGTGAGTGCGTGTTACGAGTAAACTCCTATTTTGGCCGAATCCCTGCGGAGCGTTCGGAGCGGAAGAGATTTAGTCCTCATATTTCCCACACTGACATTCCTCTGGTAACATGCCATGGCATCACACACACACACACACACACAGAGTAACAAAATAAAATCACAATAATGTGTTTTGGTGGAAAAGATCAGCTCCGTCCAGCGTCTCCTTCCACGCAGCAGTGGACTGTTTTTTTCCGAAGCTGGAGAACGGAACGAAATCTGAAACGTTTCTGCAAAAAACACCTTTACCATGGTAACATTTTTGGCTAAAACGTTTCAAATTCCATTCTGTTCCAATCTCTCTTCTGGATGTGACTCCCACTGATCCGACCGAGTGTTTCCTGCGGTCCTACGATTCATGAAGACATTCACACACAGACATCTAGAAACGCATTACTTTTCCTGCTGGGTAGTGACTGATTACATGTCATCAGATTCCAAATATTGAGTACCTCTAACCGAATAATATTACATTTAAAAATGACCATAATCAGATACTTTCACTGTAGTAATAAAGCCTGAATCACACTGTACGGTTTTCAGCTGTCGAAATACTGGCAGCGGGAGACAGCCACGGCCTGGATGCTGCTTGACAGAAATATTCTCACATGCTCTTCATACAGAATAACATTTCTAATAATTCTCTGTAATCATCATGGAGCACTGTTTCAAGTACATTTCCAAGTGTAGCTAATTGTACTTCTAGTAATATTTTTAGATGTAGCCTACTACGCATTATAGATTGCTTGTGTGTCTGTTCAATCAAACTTTATCTTAAAGGTTTAGTTCACCCAAAAATTACAATTCTGAAAACTACTCACCCTCACGTCGTTCCAAACCCATAAGACCTTCGTTCATCATCAGAACACAAACAAAGATATTTTTGATGAAATCAGAAAGCTGAAACCCATCATAGACAGCAACACCACCGGCAATGATCCATGTCCAGAAAACATTGGGAAAGCAGTCCATGTGACATCAGTGGCTCAGCTCCCCGTTTGAGATGCTAGGAGAATACTTGTTTTGGCGCAAAGAAAACAAAAATAACGTAATTTACTCAATCCATTCTTTTCCCATTATTTTAGAGAGTATCACAATGCACCATATACGCAAGCTTTAACGTATTTGAAGTAATCAGCCTTGTTCGCATCCGGGCGTAATACGCATGTACGTAATCTGCGGCTGTTTACACCTAGAGGAAAGCGTACGCATACGTAGTGATGCTCTCTAAAATGGTGGAAGGTGTAAGTCACAGGAGAAGAATGGATAAACGAGCCATAAACGAGAGCAATAAACATGTCCCACACGTTCCTTCCGCCATCCGTCAACCATGATCTTTCTCATTTCCTCGCTGCGGTAAACCTGTAAAACAGTTTCACCTCTCTTGTCTGATTTGACCCTTCACAGCTGAAGAAACGAGATAAATGGAGAGAGGAGAGATAAGATTTTGAGGGGCAGAAGGGGTCAGAAGTTTTAGACCTCCAGGATGAGCACATCTCCTGCAGATGCGCATTAATTAATTCAGACAGAGATACAGGGAGTGCTCTGTGGGCACGGCATTATGGGAAATAACGATTTCTGCACACTAATTCGGCTCAGATTAGTGTTAGGATCTCCGCCGCTCCGGCTGAGCAGTTTGCATTTACTCAGTGTATGTGTTTACTGTGTTGATGATTGATTTAATTAGTGTCGCTACTAAAACCTCTCGCTTCCTTAAAGAGTCTTAAAGTTAATTGTGTTTGTGATTCAGACATGATTCCTCAAATCACTTGTTGTTGAACCAGAAAGCAGGGTGAAAAAAATCCCACAGACATGAGCCACAACTACAGAGCAGAAAATCACAGAGAGACACAAAACCCAGAACATGCTAGAAACCTTCATAAAGATGATGTTTTCACGGCGAAAAACAGTTGGTCCCCTGACATCCATAGTATAGAAGCAAAAAAAAAAAAAAAACTATGGAAGTGAACTGACCCCGACATTCTTCAAAATATCTTTTGTGTTCAGCAGACGAAAGAAAGTCATACAGGTTTGGAACTTTAAGGTCAGTAAATGATAAATGATTTTTTTCTTTAACTGCAGAAAATCTTTAATTTCACAATAATCACTCTGACTCACTAGACAGAGACGGAGAGAGAGAAGTGTCATCAGCGGCAATACAATACAGCTTAATAACCAAAAGGCAATTGCAGTGTGTGTGTGTGTGTGTGTGTAATGGTTTTAGTAATAGGCTGAATTAAGCCTGGATCTGAAGTGGACTGTGTGCTGAGCCTCTTTAGTTCATTGCTTTTTAAATACTCCCATTATGTGTAATAGATAAATGAATCATCTGGAAGTAAACGCTTATTGATTCAGAGAAACTCAAGTACCGTTTTCAAAAGCGATTAGGATCATTGACACAGAATATAAACAGCTGCGCTGAGAACCATCAGACGTGTGCGATGCTTTAACGTGGATGTCTTCACTGCCGCTCCATCGTAATGCATTTGATGCAGCATGTTTATATCACAGAATATTTAATATTATCTTATAGTTATTTTATTGTTTCAATAGCATTATTTGTATTATCAACATTTAAATATCTATTTTTTGTAATTCATTTATTTATGGATTGTATATTTTTAAATAAATATATGATGCACTTTATTATGCAAAATTACAAATAACCTGTATGTAATAATATATTATAATTATAATATATATGACTGAAAATAATTCTAAAATGAATATTGTGTGTGTGTGTATGTATATACATATATATATATATATAAACAAACACACTCACTCACACAGTAATAGTTACAATATGATTACATATAATGTATATATAACCCTGTATTATACTATATGTAATCACTTCATTATATTTAAATCCATAAATGGAAATAGTTTTATTATATACACACAAGCATAGCAACAAAAAACAAACAAACTCTAAATTAAAAACGTAGTTGAAAAGCACAAAGCAGAGGATGGAGATTGGATGAATATTGACTATACCTTGAATTTATTACATTCATAATTCAAAAAGCCATTTTATCCTTAAGATCCAAGTGAGATTGAGATGTGATCACTGACTCTGTCAGAGCTGTGATTGTGTGACAACAACAACAACTGACGCCTAGAGCTTCACACAGCGTGAAAACGATGACAGAGCGAAGGCCAGTGTTAAATGTCACATGACATCTGAGCTCCAGATTGCCAGAAGGCACCCGAGAGCCTCTGCATTCAGCTGGGACAAGCTTCTGCGCTCGGATCACGCCAAAGTTGAGCTTTCTGGTCATCAGACGAAACGGCATGTTTGGCATAAACAAAATACTGCACATCATCAGAAACACGGCGCCCAAGCGTGAAGTGTGATGATGGCGGTGCGTCGCGCTGCAGGACGTTTGCAGGCGTATGAGGAAAACACAAGGAAGACTCGATGGAGTCTCAAAGACCCCTGGAACCCTGGAGAAGATTTGCTTTCCAGCTGGACGCTGGAATCTATGCAGGAACAGCTTGAGATCAGCCACGTTTGAGTGACCTACTCTTAGAGTTCAGACATCAGGCTACTCCATGTTTTATTAGTGGACTTAAATAAGACTGAGCTTGTTCTGCAAAGAAGACTTAACATTAGTGACCAAATGTTCAACATCAAAGAATGTTTTTTTAGAAAAACAACAAGCTAAAATTAAGTGAGTTTTTACTTGAAACAATCAAAATAATCTTGTTTTCTTTTTGAAATACAGTTAGATTATTTAGCTTACCCCATTGGCTTGTTCTAAGCAAAAGTTTTGACTTGTTTTTTTCTGAAAGAACAGAAATTACTGTGTAGATAATCGACGCAAAACCACTCATCCTGTCATTCGTCTCAGGTCCAACACTCTTAAATCCACAAAGGCAAAAACATCCACATACATGCAGTGAGTACGGAAAGTATCTGTAAAACATCACATATCTCTATTTTTCTTTCAGTCTGTTCACCAGTCAGAAGTTTTGCTAATGTAAATGTCCTCTGTGATGATTACTCATCAAAAATTCAACACCATTTGATCACGCATAGTTATTATTTAATGGATTTTCTCTATTCATTTAATTGTGAGATCACTGATATTCATAATTTGCGTCCAAGTCGCTGCAAAGCCATGTCTGACATATTAAACGCTGTGGCTTCCTGTCTGGAAATGAAGTTTCTGCAACATCACTGTCTGGTTTACAGACAGCTCGAGAGAGAGAGCTCTGTAAAAGTTAATGTCCATTTGAAGAACAGTTCCTGACACTCATTAACAAAACAGATTTTCCTTTTAAAAGGTTAAGGTTATGCAGGTCAATAATATATCTGCAACATATGCTACACTTAATGGACATCAGAAGTAACACCGTAAAAATGTCTGGCAACGGCACCATTTGGATCGTTGTTCTTCAAGTGTCCTCAAGTGGCCTTTTTATCACATGACGGGGCAACATGAATCAAAGAAAAGTTATCACTTACAAGATGAAGGTTAAAATGATCATTTGACAGCAGCTCTAGTGGCCAAAATGAATGGTGAGAGCTTCCAAGTGAATTCATTTTATTTAATGGGGTTTAAAATGATTGTGTAAAAAACGGTTGGGCTTTTCTCCACTGTGATTTTAAAAGAGACCATATATTTATGTATGTATATATATATTAAAAGCTTTTGCTTGCATAACATATTTCAAAATATAGTGTATGTATTTATATATATATATACATAAATGCACTCACACACATTACATAGAAACTTTTATTTTGGATTTGATTAATTGTTTGCAATGCATTGTGATAATACAAATATAATTTCTTTGTGCAGAAAACACTTTTCTGGTGAGATTGCAGAGGGGTTTGTTAACACAAACAACACAATCGATTGAACTCTGTCTGGCAGTTCTGAAATCATCCACATCTTTGAGCAAGTGCTTCCACACACCTCTAACTCAGTGTGATCAGTCTTCTGGTCGACCTCTGCAGACAGAGCAAGGTCAATCACAGAGCAGTGCACCAGACAGACGAACCACACGGCTGACAGAGATTACACAGAGACTTCCTGCAGCAGAGCTGGCCTGAGCAACCCGCGAGAAAACCTTCAAAATATGTTCCACACGCCAACATCGACATGCCACATTTATGATGAGCGTTTACTCAAACAAGATTAAGACTGTGTGTGCAAACATGTGCATGTGTGTGTCTGCAGATGATTAAGTGATCGCAGTGATGTCATTGGTATCCCAGCATTCCATGGCTGCAGATGTTTTCAGTCCAACACACACACACACACACACAAGACATATCAAGACTAATGTCATATTTCACCCCAACATCAAAATAAGAAATCAAGATACTTTATCAAGAAAATAAAAAGCTATGATTCTCCCACAATTCTGAAAACAAACATTAGACAACCAAACAAAATGAGTAATTTGGGTTCTGCCTAAATGTTTTATTTAATGTTAAATGTTACATGTATACGGTATAGAAATGTTCCTGATGTAATGTGGGATTCAAACGTTTGAGACCACATTCTTATTCATGTACATTTTTTCAGTTCAAATTGTTATGCAGATAATTCAACATTTTGCATTAGAATAGCACAGAATATGCAAAAGAATGCAAATCAGAAGCAAACTTTGACTGCGATATATAATTAAACTCTCTCCTTCTGTTTCTGTGTTTGGATCATTCATTCAATTTAAAGCATCATCATAAACGTCAGACGTTCTTGCAAATATTAGTTTTCGTACATCAGCACAAATTTAAAAAACATTTTCAAATTTAAAATGCACGTTTATTTGCAACAGTTATACTAACAACAACAAAAAGACATGTGCTGACACACATCATGCTGCGTTGTCACAAGAACACCCCAGCTTAAAATAATGAGGAAATGACATCCCTCCCTTTGACAAGTGCACTGCAAACGACTAAATAATGGCACGCACTTGCTCTGCTCACTGAAGTCTCCACTATTCAGTACACGACACGCATATGGTAACACACCTAATAAAGAAGCTTCTACTAGTGTGACTGAAAGGTTTCATAGACATAGAAGTTCTTAATGCAACCATCAATCCCAACACACAATCAGACAGGCTCAAATAATCCCACTATTTCAGAAACCCACCCTTAAACCATCTATTTTAGAGAACTATAGACCAGTTTCCCTTCTTACTTACATTGCAAAAAACACTTGAAGCTGTTCAACCAAGTCTCTGTCTTTCTCTCATTTGTTGAAGCCCTAAGACTGGCAAGATCAGATTCCAAATCTTCTGTACATATGTTGCTGAATCTGTGCACTGCATTTGAAACCGTTAAAACACCTTTCTGTCAACCTTATCGGTAAAGGGCATCTCAGGAACCACACTCCAACGGTTGGAGTCTTACATCTTAAATAGGTCCTTCAAAGTTTCCTGGAGATGAGGTTCTCAAGACTCAACTACTGGTGTGCCTCAGGGCTCAATTCTTGGACCAATTCTTTTCTTTGTCTACATGGCATCACTAGGTTCTGTCGTTCAGAAACATGGCTTTTCATATCACTGCTATGCTAGTGACACTCAGCTCTACCTCTCATTTCATCCTGATGCTCCGACGATAGTGGCAGCTCGCATCTTAGCTTGCCTAACAGACATTTCTTTCTGGATGAGGGACCATCACCTTCAACTCAACTTTGTCAAGACAAGGTTGTGGTTCCAGCAAACCCATAATTGCATTACAATTTCACCATCCAGTTATGCACATCAACCATAACTCCATTAAAAACAGCCGGAAACCTTTATGATTGGTGATCACATTGCTGCATTGTTCAAGATCAAGACTAGGCCCTTTCTTTCTGAACACGCTTCATAACTGCTAGTTCTAGCTCTTGTTTTGTCCAGGCTCTGGACTATCTCTCAGTTCTTCCAGCCAGTTCTATCAAACCTTTAATGAATCCAGAACTTGGCAGTAAGATTAATTTTTAATGAGCTGAACAGAAGCACGTCATACTGCTGTTTATTCATTTCCACTAGCTACCAATGACTACTCGCATAAAGCTATTAACGCTTGCCTACAAAAGCACCGCAGGCTCTGCACCCCTTTACCTGAATTCATTACTTCAGACTTATTATAGCACTTGCATATCATTGCTCTTTTTGTTGTTTTTGATTGTCATCATTTGTAAGTTCCTTTGGATAAAAATGTAGTGTCTGCTAAATGACTAAATGCACATTTGAATGTCAAGTATATAACCTTCTTTTTTAAGAGTCTGAAAATCACAATTTTTGGTTACCCAAATAATCTGTCAGTGAACAATTGTTAATATAACCATTTTTTTTCTTAGTGTGAAGAACATTTGAATGTAAAAACTTTTCTCCAATATAAATAAGTGCTTTGTATAATGGAACGGTTGCATGGATGTTAAATGATCTTCATGGAACCACAATTGCCACCAAAGGACCTTTATTTGGAGAGTATCTTAGCTGAGGACTCAGCCATCCCTTCAGTCTTGTTTAGTAGGGTGTACAGATGGCTGAGGTTCTCTGGGGTGTTTGGTGGTGTTAATGTGGGCGTCAGTCCAGCACCCAGCTGAGAGACATTAAACTACAAGCCCTTCAGTTCTTCACGGAGCCCAAAGGAATGTAGACTAAATAGAATCAGTACTCGTCCAAATCTCCCATACAATGCACACACTAAAATACAGTCAAATGCTCACCGCTTCAATCTCTAACACTGAGAGTTAACATGAAGTTATGCACAAGAGCTCCTGCGATTCCCAGCTGCTGTGTTAATCAACTTGCAGTCATTTGTGGCATCTGGAGTCTCACATGTGCTGCAGGTGCACGATTCACTATTCAAGAGTTGCATAACCAAACATTTGCCGTATAGAATGAGGAAAACAACTGCAGGAAAACAGGTTAATAATGACTTACGATAGATGATAATATGATAATATGATAGATGATAGTGGAACATCTAATTACAGACATATATGAAGCCTTGAGCAGCTCAATCTAATGTACATGTTCTTCATTCAGTGTTTAATTGCATGGACATGCTCATTTCTTCCCAGAATGCCTTCACCGTCAGCACGGGGAACACTTACAGAGAGTTTATTTCATTACTCAGATCTCCTGGTTCATCATCTGCGGAGCCGAGGAAACTGAAGTCCCTCTTGTGTTTTGTTCTCTCTGTTTTCTCTATTGATGTGTGTGCAGTCGGGCCTGAAGAATAGGATGTGTTATTGAATTTGTCTCTCTCTTTCACTCTGCCTTTCTGTCTCCAGAGATATAAGCTCAAGCTTAAACTCACATACTGACACAGACGCTCAACAATGCACAGTCAAACTGCTCATTTGTTTACTTTCAATTACATTATCCTCCTCTGAAAGTGTTTCTCTCTAACTCGTTTAGACTAATTGCATTTGAGGTTTCCATTAACAGATAGAATAACCAAAGTGCTATTTAAAGGTGTTGAACGTCATGTAAAGATATAGTTTGATCTGATGAGCTAAATATAAAAGATAAATAGGGCTATATGAATTCAGATTGGTATTTTTTTTACCAAGTTCAAGTATTTCCTGCTTGTATTTTTCAGTTTTATTTAAATTGTAATCATTCCAAAGTATGACAACAACAATTAAACAAATTATTTACATTTTTAACAAAAATAAGGTCCTTTGAAATCTGTTTTATTTGTATGTGTGTGTTATATATATATAACAGGAATTGCTCTCAAATTATTTCATAAAACATTTTACAACAAAAAAAAAATGTATGTGTAATTGTGTGACATTCCCTAAAAATATTTTAATAAATGACATTATTATGTAACAGCAGTACATTTCTGTTTTATTGATGAGATTAGTTAAATTCTGTGAGATTTACACAGTAAATTCCATTTTAATGACTGGATCTCTTTCTGAATCATGGAAATCACAGTGCTGGATGTTTTATATAGCTCCTTTATTGAAGCAATAATCCAGTTTTACCAGTTCTTTACCTTCTTAATCATGATGAAACTACTCAGTGTCACATGGCTTTATTGCTTTATTTTAAGATGGAATCAGACTCGTTCCTCTCAGGATTCCACGGAATCCTGACAGGACGGAATGTCTTCTATAAGTAGAAGCACTGGGAATGTAAATCAGATGGTGACCTGGAGAAACACGAGGACTTCACAGATCCGTGAGTGGCTCGATCGCTCCCAGACAGATGGGCTCGAGCGTGAGTTTGCTTGAGTTTTGAAAGAGTGCGTGTGCGTGCGGTTTGAGCTCCGTTTTTCATACTTTGTACGCTCTGCTGCAATACTAACACAGAAACTCTGCCCATAATTCCCTGTTCTGAGAAATCCACAGGGACTGAGGGAAAATGATAAAAGACACAGAGAGTGAAACTCAGGCGGTCAGACCTCCTGAAGTAATGAAACTCTCGTCAGTCAGTATCCAACAATATGATTTGAGTCGACAGATAACTGCTTGAACTCAACATATAGACTGAAAACTAATGATAGAAGCTATTCATTTGACTTTAAGTATTTGATAGTTTAGTTAATGGGTGATAAATGAAAGATGGCAGCATCAGATAAGTAGGTCTAGTGTAAAAGCTGTTGACTTCAGCCGTCTTTGCTGATTATGTGACAATGGTGACGGTTGTAAAATGGGAAAAAAGGCACTTCCTGTGTGTTCTTTCCTGTTTCTAAAGTGTGAAGTCTTGGGTTAGTTCACCCAAATGAAAAAGCTGTCATTAATCGTCACCCTCGCGCTGAATTTCCATTTTTTGGGTGAACTAACCCTTTGGGATATCTTAATATCCTTTTAAATTCTAGTTCTTGATAAACTTTTCTTTTGTAATCTTCATTTTAAAGCCTACATCTGACTCATTTCCAGAAGTACATGGACTGCAGTGTGGTATCTACTGAATTCAGCTGATAATTTGTTTTCTTTTAAAAAGAAATGTCTGAACAACAGATAATGTTGAAACTAGAAACATGTCTTGTTTCCTTCTATCAAAGCAATTGGAACATATCTGAGTGCCATAAATATTCCCTAGCTCTTTTTTCTTTTTCCGCAAAGTTGGTGAGCCTGCAGCTCCGTAAGTATTACATATATCTTAATATCCTTTGAAATTCTGGTTCTTAATAAACTTTTTTTTTAATTTTCATGTCTTATGTGATTCAGTCTCACGGATATCACAAGCCCATTGAGACCTGACATCCAAATTGTTGAATATTACCCATTTCTACTGGTTATAGCCCAAATGTTGGTCACCTGGAAAACAGTTAATACTTAAAGGGTTAGTTCTCCATAAACCTTTAATGTATTTTACAGAATAAATCATATTACAAGCAAAAATATGTCTTGTTTCCTTTATCTTTCCAAACTCATTCTACCTGTATTTTAGCTCCAAATCTAAGTAAATATAAATCTGGAACATTTAATAGTTTTTTGAATAATATTATATTTTTAAATCAAAAACTAACACGGAATGACCCAATGTGTGTGTGTGTGTGTGTGTGTGCGGACAGACAGAGATTTTAAGCTCAATTAACGTAATTACATAGAACTTCCGAACTTCCAGAGCTCATTGCCATGACGACCATTACTATAGTGATGACATGCAAATTAAATGGTGAGTTTGTGGGAGGAGCCGTGATACGAGGGCTTGTTAGTTTGTGTGTGTGTGTGTGTGTGTGTGTGTGGTGAAGGTCAGAGTGTTCACTGTCCAGCGCACAGCTCTTTAATCTGAGCGTCACGAGCAGATAGAGGGAGACTAATAGTTTGAGGTAATTCTGTCAGGCTCCGCAAACGTTTCTGGCAGGAAGTGACGGATCGATGAGCGTCGGTGTCGGAAACAAAGAGCAGGAGAAACCGGAGGCTTAAGCAGATCTAAATGCCCCATCTATCATTAATCCGTCACTCATTCTCAAACGCCGAGAGAAGCACTAGATGAAGGTCAGAGCTCTTTAACATCAGCATTGTGAGAGGGATTTTACTGCTGTTTGACGGGCTAATTCTGCCAGACGCTCTGAATGTTTCTGGCAGGAGCCGGTGGATCGATGGATGTCGGTGTCAGAAACAAAAGAGCAGGAGAAACCCGAGTCATTAAAGGAAGCCGAGTTTCTGATTTGCACTTTCAAGCCCCACAAAGCACCGTAAAGTCATCCATGGGATGTGAGAGAAGGTGTTTAAATGCACATTTCGACTTGGAGAGTTAAAGTTAAAGGCGGTGGGAGTCTGGTGAGCGCTGAGCAGTAAATGATCAGAGTCATGTGATGAACTTTGATGATTCATTTACAACTCCAGTGAGGAGAGATCAGCTGCGCCAGAAACGTTAGATAATCACTGTCAAAAAATCAATCCAGGGTCGCTGTGGGCCAGAAATATCTGAGGAAATAAACATCTCCGAATCTTGATTTAGTGAACGCAGCGCTCAGATGTGTTTCTTCAAACAACCACTAGAGCTTCAGGCGGCTGCTTTCACAAACTATTTTTGCCATTTCTGCATGCGTCATTCAGAGTTTGGGCGTAACGGCGCTACTAACATTTAACTGCTTAGTTCAGTTCTTCAGACAGTAATTTATATTATTTCGTTTTAAATCCTCACTGTATATTTGTATATTTTCTATAGAAATATTATATTGCAAATGCAATATAAAAACACATTATTGATGAATAGGAAAAAAAAAAAGACTATAGTTCAATTTACAACAAAGAAAAAACTGTGTAAAAAGTGTGTAAAAAAAAACTGTGTTATAATAAATGTCATTAAAAAAAGAAAATAAATGACATCACATTTTGAATAATCTGGCAGACAGACACAAATATTAAATTAATATTTAATTACTACGTTTTTTAATTATTAAAAAAATACAATTAGTTTAACAAAACTCTTTTTTCATTTGATTTAAAGAACAATGTGTGTGTATGTATGTATGTATGTGTATATATATATATTATATATTATACTATACAAATGATATATTATGAAAATTACAGAATAATAGTTTATATAATTATAATTAATTATCATTGTATAAATGTAGCCTCAATGAAGTTTTTTGTTAGTGGTGTCTGAATGCGTTTTCAAAGGCTATCAGGTGGAAATATTTTATGTTATGAGCAGTTTTAAAGTGCTGATGTGTGTCTTTTTGGAGTTTATGATGCGTGACAGTGTCTGGTGAAAGACCACAAACCTTAATGTTCCTAGTGTCTTCAGAGTCCATGAGCTGAGCTAAGGAGAAGTCTCACACACACACACACACAAATGACACTGGCATAGTGCTGCAAACAAGTAGCATCTAAATTACATACTTTTTATAATAATGGAGCTATATTATGTGAATAAGGCCGTGAGCATCATGAGGCGCAACACACACACACACACACACAGAATCTGCAAGACTGTACTTTTCTAAACTAGAAAATGTCTCTCAAGAAAATCTGTGTCCTGGTATTTAGATATTAGATTCGAGATAGTCTGATCACGCGAGGCACAGCTTTGAGTGGTCAATGTCTGTTATGGGTCGATATGAGAAGCTGCACTAGCGCTAATGCTAGCGACGCTTCATCAGGAACCTTTAATAACAATAGCAGCGCTGCTTTGAATAACCAGCCATATTGTGTTGTTCTTCATAAAAGCAGCCCCCATCCCTGGTCCTTCATTATCTAGAGCTTCATTAATATTCCAACAACATCAAAGAGAGTTTCTTTATTGTCCTTAAATGGAAGTTACCAACAAAGTAAAGAGAGTCACAAGAGAGTACAGCACACATACAATATGCATATGGATAAATAAGGTTAAAAGAAAAACCAGAATCAGACACGTACAAATGATATTATATATTATAAATAAGTAATTTACCAGAGTACAAATCAATAAGTACAAGCTCCAGACCTGTCAGACTTATATCTGAGACTCTCTGCTTGTTCAATTATTCTCTCCGCCCTCGGCGATGAAATCTGAAAAAGGCTCATTAGCATTGATTAATCAGTCCTAAACGAGTCTGTAAGGAACTCAAGAAGCCACATTAATGACTAGCACCGTGTATCTTCTGAGCATGAGCAATCCGCCTGTTGCTATCGCAAGAATCGCTTTCGTTGCATCAGTTTCGATCACACTCCTGATGAATTACTTCATACAGCATTTCCACTGACGTTTCACTGTAGATGCCATTAAAGCATAAAGTAGATGTGACTAAATCATGGGCTTTAAAGTAATAACAATCTGCTATGAGCTATGAGTGAACATACAAAACTACTAAACAAATATATACATTACAATAACAAGCAGCTGGAAGGAATTCAGGACTGAAAACAGCACTGGGTGTTATTTAGTGCTAAAAACACGTCACATGTCCTGAGTGGACTAAAACAATCACGGTGAAGAGTCAAGTGTGTTCGAGAGGTAGCTCACTCAGATCTGCCGTCATTTACTTGCCTAAAATTAAGACTTCGTTTCTTCTGTGGAAGACAAAATAAGGTTTTCTGAAGACATGTGAAATCATCAGAAGCAGCTGTGATCAGAAACCCAACAAACACACCATTAAAGACACACGAATTATACAGAGCATTATTTACTGTACCAGCAGCCTTTCTGGAAACACAGCGCATGAGGAAACACATTAGTGAGGAAATACTGGATGCTATTCCAGGCAAAAAAGATTCAAAACTCCCTGAGTGAACTGATTCTCTGATTCAAACGAATCAAATGTGTTCAAACTGAGTTAAAAGAATCAGTGATCATCAGTGACTCGATACAAATCGCAAGAGAATGCATTCTGGAGATCTGAATTCAGCAGCAGTGACCAGAAACCGTCAAGATCCAACACAGACAAACAAAAGACACATCATAACTCGTATGTAACTCTGTATCTTATATAGTGGAAATATTCCCACAGTAACTCACTGAACATGCACATGATGAATGTGTGGTGTGATGAATGGCTTCGAGAGCTAATCAAGACCCTGCGTCATTTAAACTTGACCTAGCTGCCAAAACTAGCGCTAACAATGGTTTCTTTAAAGTAATAACTGCTTCCCTGAAGAGCTGTGCTTTCTTTCTCAGGGATACGGCTCTGTTTAATCTGTTCAGGTGTGTGTGTGTGTGTGTGTGTGTGTGTGTGAGACTCCCGTGAGACGGACCAGTGATTCACAGCCCTACCTGAATACAAATACACCTTCGGTAGGCTTTGAGGGAGATACGATCGGCCGCATGTTAACAGGGTTGTGTTTCTAATCACGTATGTGACAGGTTTGATGTCAGTGACAGCAGTGAGAGCGATCCTCTCGGACCACACTGAAACACACGCCGCAGTGAATACAGCCTACATCGTCAACTACCCTTCTAATGAGCTCATTACTCAATGGTTTGGGACGCTCTACACCTGCACAAACCTGCAATGGATTCAACTAACTGGTGTTACAAAGTTAGATTGAATTTATATTGGGTAAAACAATAATAAATACATAACCTTTACTTCCAATAGTGTGTGGATATTATTTCTATTACTTATAACACACACACACACAGAGAGAGAGAGAGAGAGAGAGAGAGAGAGAGAGAGAGAGAGAGAGGGAGAGAGAGAAGGAGAGAGAGAGAGAGGGAGGGAAAAGAAAAGCAATTTATTCAGTAATGGTTGTTGCCATTTTTCTATCAACAGACTTAATTAAAAAAGCTGAAGTGAAAATGAAGGTGAAAAGAGCCCCAAAATAGTCTAATAGACACAAACACACACATAAATAACTCTGGAGAATTAAAGGAAGATTAAAGTAATAGTTTATTATTTTGCTCATTTCCGTGTAATTCAACTGCTTTTGCTTTACATCAGTGCTCTTTTCACATTATGTATACTTTTATACCCTTAGTAATATTCTGAATTACCTTACTGTACAACAATAAACACATCTCACCTTATTTCTTTTACGCATTATATTTAATGTGCTGGTGATTGTGTGCTGTTGTTATTTTTAAATATTTCTATTTTTTTTTTCAGTTACACATGTAGTAATGTTAGTACTTCGACTTTATCGTATTTATTTGAGTAATTATTTAAATAATTAATTAAATAATATTTTTGGGTAACATTTACTTCCATTATCATTTTACTTCCCAAAAGCGAATTTAGTTTCAGTTAACGATTTCCATAGAACACAGATTACGTTTCCTTATGACATGAAACAATTAATATCTTTATAAATAAATAATCCTAATTTCTTTACAAAATTTCTTTAGGGGATCTATGAGTGAGTAACATCTAAATCATGGTTTGTTTCTCACACGGAGAAGAATGCAATTATATAGCCTGCAAATAAATTGAGGTGAACCATTTCCTTGAATAAATCAGTAAACGAGACACTTAATCTTATTACTAGTGTAAAGTAGGCCTACATATACTGTATGTGGTTTGACTGTTTGGTTTATTCTGGGACAAACATACACCTTACACGACCAGTCCCTCACAGAAGAGTCGAACCCAGAGCAAATAATCGGCTAATGCAGGAACGCTCCTATAACAATCCCAGGAGATTATAATAACTATAAATATAATCCAGCGCAGCTATTACCAAATTGCTGATCATGTTTTCCCTGTATCACATTCAAACGCTCCAGGAATATCAAGTCAATATGTAACTCTCCACGGTTTGCTCAAAGCTCTGGATGCCTGCTTCTAATTATGGATCAATTTGCTTCACTAAAGTGTCCCTCGCACACACACACACACACACACACACACACACAGATGAGCACATCAGCGTGTGCTTTCTTCATGGAGAAGAGACGTGTGCAGCCTCTCAAAGGGGAATGACTTTAGCATAAGATAAACACTTGAGCCTCAACATCTCCTTTAATGACCAGACAAGAGAACATTACCGGCCAGCGAGAAGAAATTATCTTTTGCCTCGCAGACTGTTTACTGAAACTCACTATTTATAGCCATCAATATACGGTTCATCACTGAAGATCATGAACGTCACAGTGACGGAGAGAAGATCGGTTATCAGGTGCATCAAAGCAAGCCGAGTATTTGTGATTAGAAATATGTGCTACGCTAGAACAATGGAAATTTGTTGAAAACCTCAAGAACCCCACTTTATTATCCCAAAATCAATGCAATTCATAAACTATTTTTTATGAAAATTAAACAGAGCTAGACGTATATAAAAAAAAAAATGCAGTTGTGCCCCTAAAAGAGCTATTATTATTAATAATATTTTTATTATTTACCTTATAATAATCACTTTTATATGTATAACTGAGGATTAATAAAACCTTTAAAAATAAAAATTAATAAAAACTTTAAATAAAATTTTACGTTTTTTTTCCTATATGCATGCATCGCACACCAGCCTATAGTAGCTATAGTATTATAGAAGCATATTAAAGGTAGGCATATTACTTCACAATATAACGAATACCAAATATCCATTTCTAATTTACTTCTCACTAACCTGCTGGACTGGTTTTTTTAAATAACGCACCTGGATTCAGATTTTGCTGTTTATGTGAAAATATGATAATGGCTGTATGAGGTTCATGCATCTCCCGTAACACTTTCACTGAGAGTTTGATCTCCTTAATACAAGTCCAATCCTTAATACACGATTTATTAAAGTAATTAAAAACTCCAGAAACAACATCTAAAACATGTTTGTGAGAGAAATGAACTCGCCTCAGGCGGAGCAGGTGTTTGAGCGCATCACTTTTTCAGAGAAAGCCACATGATTGTCATAAAAGCAGCCCCACTCACCCGAGGAGCGTTCAGCGCGAGCTTCATCTCTCAAACTGCTCATCTTCCTCACTAAATCCAAGAGTTAGTCCAAACAAACAGGCTGACACCCGGTGACCGGTGAGAGCAGGGAACACTTTCTCCCGTGCCTTATGTGCCGTTGTTTCACGCGGATGAGCGCGGGGCGCGCGTGGATCAGCTCCGTTACCGGGAGCCCGGCGTGACGTCACCGCGGGCGGCGTGTTTACTACCGCAGGCTGAGCGCACCGGATCAGTATCGGTTCAAATGTAATTAAGGCTTAAATCAGCGAGCGAGAACATCACGGACTGCCCTGAACAAATACTAGCATAACAGCGGCACACAGATGCTCTCAAACTTTCTCGATTCAAGTCAGTTTTGCATCATGAATACGCCATAATAAAACATCATCTGAGTTCTTGCAAGTTAGGAGTCCAGCTAGACCGGTCGAAAGCATCAAACCTGGTCTTATAGCCCAAGCTGGTTTCATGTACCAGTGCATATTTTAAATCGATACTGGTATTAGTTTATGCAGCTTTTATTTAAAACAAATAATATAGAATAGCAAATAGCATAACTCGCATGACAAAACTACAAGAATTTAATGAGAACCATAAAGGAGGACTGAAAAAGAAGTAAGTCTGTGATCTAGAAAATGATATCATATAAATGCATTATCAATACTTGTGCTTCTATATTTGGCAGGGGTTCAAGCTGCCATCTGCAGTCCAGCATCAGCTCTCAGGTTCAGATCAGGCTTTGTATGAAATGCTTAGGTATTGAGTATCTCAGTATACAGAACCAACAGACATATGATACTAAAGCCTGTTCATACCACACAAACACACACACACACTTAGCCCCCAAAATCCTCTTGAACTGACTGTGAGCATCATGTACATATATGCTTTACATTTCTTTACAAACTGTTTCTGCAGATTTATTCACAGTTCTGCATGAAAACAAACAAAGCGCCTAGCTCATGCTAATTATAATGACCTTTGACCTTCAGCTGTTTGTCGACGGTTGTCACATGACCTCATTGTACGCATCAACTAATGAGCGGAGAAAAGAAACATTACAAACTGCTACTGTGTGGGAAAAGGCAGTCTTCCTGTAGGGTGAAAACCACAACTGCAATAGTGCATCTATGATTTAGTGCAATACTTTTTGATTTATTTATGTTAATCAGAAAAACAGAAAAGCCTTATATTTGCACAAATGATGATTTTCCTTAAGGCATGCATGAAGAATTTATATGCTGTATATTGTGCTATATTCTGCACATACAATATTTATAGTAGGCGATTCCGAACGCAGCGAGAGACTATGATTGTGTGTGGTGATGCATTCGGATGTGATCTGAATTCACAGCACTCGTGTGTAACTCAGGCTCACCGTATAGATCTCAAACAAACCCTCAGAGAAGTTCAGATCAAAGCGACTCCAGGCAAGACATCACAGAGTAGATACAGCCATGCAGACAGAATAATAGAGAATTCATCTGGACATCTGGGAGTTTCTGCTGAATTAGCAAACGTCACTATCAGCAGCCACTCCTATAGAGAAACACACGAGTCAGGACATCACGCCATAAACACTGCAGATCTGCTGAACATATGGAAAGAGGACCAGAGCCGTTAGATTGTACTCTCACTGACCTGCTTTTAAATCAACTGATTTCTGTTTCAGGTAAATGCTGTCTACAGAACTGATTTAAACGTATCGTGGTTTCCTCTGAAATCTGAAGCAGCACAACTGTTTTCAATAGTGATAAAAATCTCTTGAGAAGCTAATCAGCATGATTTCTGAAGGATCACTGAAGACTGATGCTGAAAATTCAGCTTAAATTACATTTTAACATATTACTGTATCATAGAAAACAGTTTTTTATTTAATTGTAATAATGTTTCACAATTAAAGCACCATGTAACTGCACTGATTGTTTGGAAATCTGAAGTGTCAGTCAGTGTCAGTAACCTCCATACAGTATGTGAGCTGAAGGTTCAGCGTCTTGCTCAAGGGCACAATGCTGATGGAGCGGGATTATGATCTCAATTACTACTACTAGAGATCACCAGTAACCTCGGTGTCAGCAGCCCAGACGCTTAAAATACTAGTTCACCCAGAAATGCAAATGCTGCCATCATTTACTGACCCTCATGTCATTCCGTGCCAGCACGATCTTCTCATTTTCTGCTTCAGTGAAGACGGATGTGAGGATATAAACATCCAAGATATGGCTTTCAAGCAGAGTAAATGATGATTTTTTTTTCAGGCAAGCTCTGAAAACGAAAAAAAAAACAGAGACTGGCATATAAAAACATAAAATAACAAAAAGACAGATAAAGAAATAAAAAGTCAAATACATACATACATATAAAGCTCTGTATTAAAAAATAAAAGACTCACATGTAAAACATGAGCTCAACATCTGCATTTCACAGAAGTCAGTGTCCTGTCTTCACAGAACGAATGCTGCATTGCCTCAAGCAGCTCTTAAAAGCACTACTGTAAATCTAAACGCTCAAATTACATGAAATCAAATTATCCTTCAGTGTTTTAAATAAATGCAATGGAAATGTACTTCCTTCATTTATTGCAACTTTTGCAAAAAAAAAAAAGTCTTGTTCTGAATCCCTTGATTTTTGAATGTCAGAAGCATAATTTCAATTAGCATATAACCACCCACATTTACATAATCAAGGCTTTTTATGATTTTAGCAGCTTTGTGGTGAGATGGTAGAGGATGAAAGAAATAACTATTCCTTAACAATCTGTGTTTCATGCCGTCTTTCACACTATAGCTGATATTTTGATGACCGATGCAAATTTCAGGGCTGTACCTACATGTATTAAGATACTATTTATGCACAAAAATAAGTGCATTTCAGGAGGATGTAAAGATAAACAAAGCTTGCGTGATAGAGTATTATGAGACGATCAGAGGGAATAACACTTTTTCAGGATTAAAAGCTCTCATAGACGTTATTGAAATGCCATAATTACGCAGCAGTTCACAGACCCTGTAATTAAAGCTCTCGATACAAAGGTTTTCTGGAGCTCGACACCTCTCGGGAAGCACAGATACATCCTCGAGTGCTGTCAAGTGATTGCGTTGTTGTAGTTTAATATGCCGCACTTTAATTGAAACATGTCTTGCCTGCTTGTGTGGGCAAATGTGTGGGCCACAAACCTCATCAGCATGCTCCGGTTTCACACACAGCACATTTCATGCACATAAACACAGACATTCACAAATAAGAGAGATTAAATATGAAGTAGGCAACCCACCACCAACCACTGACAAACTCAAGATGGTTTGGAGGACAAATGCATTTTCTGTGAATCATCACGGCCGCTCTGAACAAAAACCATGACATCAATATGCTTCAAAAACCTTGATTCAGTCTCTAGCACTCAGACGTCGCTGGGTGCTCATGAAGGTGACTTATCAGCCTCCTACGCTAAACAAGACCGCAATCCAATCCTCCAGTGTGTTTTGCAGGCCGCTTCCGTGGAGATTTACCATCATACACATGCAGCGGGAGATAGTTTCTAACAGCTCGCAGAAGACTGAGTGACCAATGGCAGACATAATGTAACTTAATGTGCACAATATCACATCCATTACATGTGATATTGCTCTCTCATTACAGCTCTCCTCCTTTAATGCCTCTCTCTAATCAGGTTAACATCCATCATCATCAACGAGGCATGCTGGAGAAAATACACATTTCCATAAGCAGTGGGCTTTAAAGAAGTCTGTCTCACATATTTAGAAGCTCTAAGCTGTTCATTTATGGTTGGACCTGGTAGCTATAGACTTGGTAGACCATCAACAACAAACCCGGCTGCCAACTTAAAACTGGTGTGATATATTTCCTGAAGGCTCTTGAAGGTCTCAACTGGTCCTTTATAGCCCAGATTGGAGCTTGTTAGAGCTGATAAACCACTTTAACCTGGTTGGATCTGATAGTTCCTTCGAGCTTTTAAAGGTCTAAGCTGGTCATTTATATTCCAAGTTGGAACTGGTAGCTAGAGAGGTGGTAGACCACCTATGAACAACAACAAACTGGTTTGTTGACCATAAACTAGTATAATATGATATATCATGTAGGCTCTTAAAGGTCTGGGCTAAGCTGGAAATTTGTGGTGTAAGTTGGAACTGGTAGCTGGTTAGGGCTTGTAAACTAACCACCTAAAAGTGCTATGATATGGTATTTCCTGTAGGCATGTATGGTCGTCAAGTTTGGTCCTGTTTTGTCCACGCAGAGATTAGCTCCTACATAACCAAACACACCTGCAGCAGCTTATCAGGGTCTTACGGGGTATACTTCTAACTAACAGGCAGGTGTGTTGAGGCAAGTTAGAGCTAAACTCTGCTTATAATCTAATAGCAAACCCGTTTGATGACCATAAACCAGTATGATCTGATATTACCTGCATGCTCTTAAAGGTCTAAGCTGATCTCCGCTGGTTATACCTGGTCCACGTTTGAGTTGGTAGACTACCTCTGACCGCTCTTAAATCTCTAAAGGTTGGACTTGATAGTTGGTTAAAGCTGCTAAACCACATACTGTAAGCTCAACAAATGGATGACAATCTTAAACTGGTATGATCTGTGTTTTCTCGTAAAGATCAAAACTGGCTTTTTTTTTGTCAGAGATGGACCTGGTAGCTAGTTACCAAACCATCTTGACCACCTTAATCTGGTATAGTCTGATATTCCTTAAGGAACGGTCCTTAGGGTCTATGTTGGTTACTGTATTTATGGCCCTAGTGAGCTGGTAGCTGGTTAGAGCTGGTAGGCTGTCTTTGATTACCACCTTAACCTAATTCAATATATACCCTGCATCCTGCAAAGGTCTAGACTGGTCTCAGTGGGTCATTCATGGTCCAAGTTGGAACTGTAAGATATAGATAGAGCTGGTAAACCACATTTGACTGACTACAAACCAGTCTGACCACAATAAACCGATCTAATATTTCCTATATTCATTTAAACATGTAGGGGCAGTTTCCCAAACAGGGTTTAAGACTAGTCCTAGATTAAAATAAATGTTAAGAGCTGTCTAAACTGGAAAAAGCCTGCACTGAGATATCTTAAAATACAATATTGCCATTGTTTGGTCTTAAAATGCTCACAGATAATGCATTTTTGTAAGACATGTTTCCTAAAAATACTTAAATGTCCTAAATTAGCTAGTCCTGGCTTAATTTAAACCCCATCCAGGAAACTGGCCCATAAGCAAGCAATTTATGGTCAAAGTTAGAGTTGGTTTCTAGTTAAAGATGGTCTTTCACATACAACAACAAACCAGGATGATAAACTAAAACTGGTAATGATACCATCTGATATTTTCTGATGTTTTTCAGTGGTCTAAGGTGGTCATTTGTGGTCCAAGTGTGCTGGTAAGCTGGTTAGAGTCAAGTCTATTGATCTGGGTCCAACTTCTCCACCTAAAACTTGTATATGATGAACAGGTAATTTATTGTCCAAATTGGACCTGGTAACTACTTGGAGGCAGTAGACCACCATAAAAAAAAAATACTCGTCTGATCACCTAAAACTGGTATGATGAGTATATTTATAGTAGGCTTTAAAATGTATAGTTTACCCAAAATGAAAATGTTGCCATGATTAAGTCACCTCAATGTCATTCCAAACTTTGTATGACGTCCTTTCTTCCATGGGGCATAAAAGGAGCTATTTTGACGAGCCTTGACCTTCATTGTATGAACAGTGACATTTTTAAAAAAAGCTCATCTTTGCATTCCACAGAAGAAAGAAAGTTATCCGGTTTGGAACATCATGAAGGCAAGTTCATTTTTGGGTAACATGCCATAAGCATATTTTTTAATGTTTTGGACTAAATTGCATGCACTAAAATGGTTTTCATGGTTATATAAGCATGCACAGCCATCATAACTGTCATCTTTTGTGCATTAATGAGGGACAAAATGTGATTCAGCGTGCCAGTCTTGGAAGTGTCAGACGTTCTTCAGCAGGTTTGCATCTTTACAGTGAACATAGTGTCGATTTCAATCTGCAGCAGCCACAAAACGTCTGCTCCACTGCTCATTAAGGTCACTGGAGATGTTTTAGATGTACATGATCAATAACACACAGAATGGAGAAGTCTAGTGGTCTAGTCTAGTGGTGTCAGGGGCCTGGCGTTAGAGTCTTGCATGAGTGGACAGAAAGCCATTACTAAGATGTTTTTGTGCCCATATCGACATTGGCACAGAAATCTTTGTCGAACACAGAGAAACCGGTCACATCTATCAAAGCCGAGGCCACACACACACATTTCCCACTGAGGTAATGAAATAAGCGGCTGACTTCAAGGGCTGATAATGAAACTTCATTAGTGAAAAATTGAATGATGCTCCTGAATCTATTTTCTATGGCCCGCGACAGAAGAGGAGGACGTCCTACTTTCACTCACTCAACTTTATTAGCTCCGATGAGCTTCTTATGTTCATCATGTGCCTATAGACACATAAAACACATTTACAGATAAACGCGTGAGGAATAAATCGATTTGAGAAGGTCATACAGTGTTCTTGTGTTTCTATAGCACGCATTTCATTTGGCTCCCAGCGTGACGTGTCGGTCTCCAGCCGATAAATGTGTGTGGAAAGGTCACGGTAAGCAACTGCTCAGCTTCTCTGATACGCTTTTAATGAAAAATCCAACAATCCTCCAATGATTTTGGGCACGCAAACATAAAAAGCATAATTAAACATGACCGTACTTGCTTACAGTAATTTGTCAGTGTCTATGGCATAAATCTAACCTTAACTCTATAAGGGAATTCTAGGCAACTAGATGCATGCTCAAATCATTTAGTTATGTGCTAAGAAATCGAAAGAAATAAATCCTGCTGACTAAAACAGCTCCATAAAAATCTCATTGAGTTTTACTTCGACAGGCAGTGTAAATATCCCCAACAGCCTCTTACCCCATAACTCTCGACTCCAAAGAAACTTTCTGGAGAGTTTTTTACTGTAAGAGTTCAGTTCTGTACTGTGTGGTTCCTTCAAGCAAAGGGTCATAGAGGACGAAGAAATGAGCTGCTGTGGCCTCTTAATCTCTTCAAGCATAAGTCTGGCTTATTAACGTAAGACCGGCCATGCCATTCATGTGATTAACTCATTAAAGATTGCTCATATTAGAAACTAAGGCCCCGTTTACACTAGAGCATTTTATTTTAAAACGCATTCAATTGCTACGGTTACATCTGTTTTTTACACAAATCCGCTGTTTTCCAGAATGAAAAATGAGACTTTTGAAAACACTGCAGACCCTGTTTTAGTTTGAAATGTCTGCGTTTGTGTTTCAGTGTAAACAGAGCAAAACAGACACTTTTTCCGAAATCGCATACTACTTGAGTAGGTACTACATTTGACTTTGAACATACTGCATGACCGTTAAAACAGTACGTACTTTACAGTATATATGAGGGAAGTGTAAATACATCAGCTATGTTGATGATGTCATGCATCGTCATATAAGGGCGCGGAAATGTAAAGACAAAAAAAGCATGATGTGCTCAGTAATGATTAAACTTTTAATAAGTCAGCTGTTTACTTTGATCATACATTGATAAGTGCAATTTAACCAAGGAAAGTTACTTGCACTTGAACAAAGCCACGTCTCCAGTTTCCACAATTTTTCAAATATGATGCGTCCTCTCCCGTGGCCTCATGGGATATAAAGTATCCATCATATGTATACTGCAGAATTCGGGCGGAAGCAGTAGGTCATCCGGGTACTTCTCGACTACTGTTTTTCGAATACTATGAATTTGGACATACTCGCCTCGCATACTGTTTTTCGCATACTGTATGGTAGAGAAATATACAATTTCAGACAGAGCGGGAGACTTTTAAAAATGATGGCGTGGCTGCGCACATTTGCTCTGCGTATCCTTGACAACAGTGTAAACAATAACATCATGCACATTGTTGTTCCCATAGATATGTGCTGTTAATCTAATAATGGAAATAAATTATGAAAAGCTACCAAAAAAACCCCCAAAAAAACTACAAATCTAATGCTCAACTAAAAAGAAAATTAAGAATAGAAAAGTAAAAAGTGGTCCAAAATAGTAATAAAAAACTTGTAATTGAATCTCTATTGTATTGTATGTAATTGAATTTACACTAAAATGAGACTCAGTGTATGTTTTCTCAAAGTAGAAACAATATGATCAATTCAAATAACACATTCATAATCTTTATAATCTATAATAACAGTCAGTGCACTTTGCTGACAAACTAAAATTAATTGTCTTTTTAGTAGTAAAAGTTACTAAAGTAAACATGATGGAAAATTAACTAAAAAGATGATATTTTCATTTTCTACAAAAGCTGACAAAAAAGTTAATGAATTAATTTAATTTAAAAAAGACCTTTATTTGCTTCAATGTATTTGTGTAGTATTTCTCATCATAAATATTGCTTTTAAAAAAGTGCAGCTTTACATTTCTGAATTACAGTAAACCTAGCAAAGCGGCCAGTAATCAAACCAGAGCTGAAAGCAGCGTGGAAAAGCACCTTGAGATGTTCCCAAGAGAAGAAAAGAAAAAAACCTTGAGACTATTCAGTCCTTGGTCAGGGTTAAATAAAAAAAAAATATATATATGCAGGAAAAAAAAAAAAAAAAAAAAAAAAAAAAAATATA
>JAUMHP010000040.1:20568427-20585742 GCA_032361065.1 Enteromius trimaculatus
CAATTTAAAAATGCTTCAGTTTATTACAGACTAGCCGTCTACTTTTCTCTCGGCAGTGAATGATGCCCATTCGCAAATGATTCATTCTATTGAGTCAATTCTGTTCAAAGGCTTGATCAAACCAGTTAGAAAACCAGTGAACTGGTACGCAAATCATTTGAACAATTCGTTCAGTCATCTGTAGCAGTTCTCACTCAGAGTTGTAAATGAAAGTTTAAGGACATCAGGAGCATTAAAGACGTGGCTTTAGATCTTTAGTCAAATCTGCAAAGGCTATTGTTTTCTAACTATGAAAATCTTTAATTAACTTTGCGTGCTCTATAACTCTACATTTCCACAGGCTATGTTCTATTACAGTACACAATACCATTATGACATTACCGGTTTGTTGTGCATATACCTTATACATTAAATACAATGTTTAATTTATACATTAAATAAGCCGCGCTACGTGTCCCACAACGCCTTTCCCTAACGTTAAACTAAATTAATATTTACGTTTATTAATTATGCTTACAGACCGTGTTTACATTTTGCAGAACAAACAGATGAAGGTTTTATTATGTTCAGATGTTCAGTAGCTGTACTGTGAGGAGCACTCTTCTCCGTGTCAGAGGTTAATTAATATAGCCTACTTAAAATATAATTTAACTCAGTGATGCAAATCAGAATTTTCATCAGCTGTTAATCTAGTTTTCAAACGCATAGCGCCAATCCTATGTATAATTATAATTAGAGGCTTAATACTAGTTTTTTGAGTTAGGGTTTTCTTCTTGTTTATATGCATGAATAAATATGGCATGTAGTTCTTTCAAACAACGGTATAAACATCATTCAGTGTAAAATATGAAAATTGTAATTAATAATTGCAATTACATTTTCAAGGGAATAATTGACAATTATGATTTATGTCATAATGGTGCAGTCCTAGTGTGTGTGTGTGTGTATAATACATTTTACCTATATATCTAAATAAAAATAATCTATGGATATTCAGTATATGATCCAACTAGTAACTAACTACTTGAGAAGTTTTTTTATTCGATACTTTTTACTCTTACTCAAGTAACTAATCTGACTATTAATTTTACTTTTACTTGAGTAAATATTTCTGTAAGTACTTTAACTTGAGTACAGTTTTTCAGTACTCTACCCACCTCCCATTTCATAGTTTGGATGTCCATGCTATGTAGCACAGATAGTAGCTTTTCATAGGTACATCTCAGGTTATTGACTGGTACGCTGTTCACTGAAAAAGCTCAAATTAAATGCTGCACCTCAGTGCTCAACTGTATGTATGCCTTGACATCCTTTTGGATAAAGATGTTCATGTTTCATGTCTATTTATTACCTTCAGGTGCACGTAATCAAATGACATCACCTACCGAGGTGTGTTTGACACAAGTGCTTCACAGCCGGTCCAACAAAGAATGTTCTCATTAGCGTTTGATATGCAGCATCTTGTTCCCACTTTTTCAGGGAACAGGGTTACAGTCAAGTAACTCGAGACAAACCATAAATTGCATTCATATTGAGATAAGAACAGAATTTAGGCTGTCGAAAATATCATTATTCATATTTCTGGGACTAATGTGCAATGGGAATTTGTTGTCATTGACAGTTAAGTCAAGTTAAGGTGTGGCAGACATACCTCTAAGCACTGCGATGTCTCTGATTACAGGTATAACGATTGTTCTCTGTAAAGGGCAACGAGATACTGCAATTATTGTCATGCTTTAGACCTGCCTGCAAGCATATCCTTCAGACAAAGAAGTTGATGACATGATGACACTGAGTGGGCAACTTTATTGACTTAAAATGAGTCAGTGCATCTCGTTGCCATGCTTTAGGTCTACCTGCAAACAAGTTGATGATGAAGCCTGAGTGAGGGCATTATTGACCTTGGCAGTTAAGCCTGTTTAGTCTAATGTTGTGCCCATTGTGGCAGTGTTTAACTGACGTGGCAGACACTCCCCTAAGTATGGCAGACTGCATATCTGTTCCTTGTAGCATCAGTAGATGGAATGCAAGTTTCCATTTAATATGGAACATCTCATTTTACAAGTGTAACCATGGATCCCTGACAGGGGGAATGAGAGACTGCATCTTGCTGCCATGCTTCAGGCTATCCTTCAAATGTTTCCTTAAGACAAAGAAGGTGATGAAGTGCACAGGAGCACCAGTGGAGGGAGGTAACCAAATGTGCCAAAGTGTCAGCAGATGCAATGTCAGGCAACTTTACACTCATAACCCAAGACATTTGGCAGCATGAGGAGAACCTACATGACATTATGGAGATGGTTTTAATGTTGTGGCTGATCAGGGTAGAGCTCATCATATTTTGTACCTCTCCTACCACAGAAAGAATTTAAAATAAATAAATAGAAAGTAAACGGTTTGGTCTTGGTGGACTAGATCTGCTACTCTGCTGCAGAGCAGATTAACATGTTTCTAAATGCTAGAATCACAAAATGATAAGAAAACATGGCAACACTTGTTATTATAAACTGTGACTTTTCCCTCAATAAATTCTTCATTTGCTGCTCATTAATAGTTATCAAGGTAGATGTTAAGTTTAGGGATTGGGTAAAATAAGGTCATGTAGAATAAGGCTAATGGCTAATATGCTAGTAATAGGCATGTTAATAAGCGACGAATAGGTGTAACAGTTAGAAAAGTGTTACCAAAAACAGTAGAAGTGCTGGGGAGGCAGAAGGCTAAAATGAGGATATTTGTAGCCCACAGACGCGCATTTATTGACTATGTGAATCTAATTGGCTAAGTACACTCAACTGAATGAACCACTTAGAATGCAAATAGTGTTATGGCTGAACTATTTATATTTCTTGCATTTGTTGGACAATTTTATTCATAGCAGAATGGTGAAGATTCATGTTTGCCCCACACAACTATTGTCTTGCATTAAAAGACCTAAACCGCATGGACTACTTTATGCTTTTACGATTCCTCTATACAATTTTTGTCCTGTATAACAGTATTTTTATTTTTGGAATTTTACATTATTGTAAAAAAATTCACAAATAATAATAATAATAAAAATAAAATAGTATGAATGCTAATAACGTTAATAAACATACTGAGAAGCTTATTTGGGCTACAGTGTTTCTAGACTTTCAATATACAGTACATGTAAAGACAGTGCACCATATTTTCTTGTTTACCATGATTATTATTGGTTATAGAAAAAGAAAAACCCAGAACATTATTTGAAAAGTGAATAAGCGTACCTTTCGTCCTGCAGTGTTTCCAGACTTGATGATGACAGTGGTCTCTGGTGCACGACTCAGCAACGCTACAACAGACTGACGGATTTTAGCTACTTCACGAACATAAAAAGTTAATGGGTGAAAAACTCGATGGGCAAAAAATGTGAAGACAACAACTGCATGAGGACCACCAGCTATTTCATCAATATCATTGCTGATATAATGCAGGTCCGTAATGAGCATTTTAGTAAATCGTAAAGGAACACCATGTGGCCTCCAATGAATAATGATATTATTTTTTAATTCCACAGCCATCAGTGGTCCACCTGTACGAGGAGTGTGGAGGTCCATTCTTTTTAAATCTAAAAAAGAGATAAGAAATACTACCATTAGACTAATTTCTTTATTAATTTCTTTAGCAGCAGTCCCAAGAAGTTAATCATACCAAATAAGGAATAGTTTTCTCCAAAATCAGCTATTTACTTCATGATATTTCAAAACATTTTGACTTTACTTATTTTTTGGAACACACACACACAAATATATTTTGAAACGCGTTGTAACATGGTGTGACATTCTGCCCCTGTCTGTCCTGTCTCCCCCATGTCTTTGTGTATTTTGGTTCAGTCCTGTCTGTTTGGTTTCACCCAATTCTGTTAATTCGTCTCACCTGTTTTTTACACCTGCCCTCACTTTTGCTTTGATTTGTTTGTTTAAATACCCTTGTCTTTCTGTTTGAATTCAGGTCCCGTTAATGTCATTAACGTTGTTATGTGCTGTCGTAACCCTTGTGTGTTATTTCGTTTTGCTGCCCCGTCAGCCGTTTTTCTTTGTGTTTTGAGTTTGTTTTGTTATTAAATATCCTTTGATTTAGCAATTCCCTGTGTCCTCCGTCCTTCTGTACACACGCGCCCAACCCCAGCGTGACACATGGGGGTTGGGGTTTTGTTTCTTGTTTAGGTTTCTGCTCTTTTTTTCTCCTTTTTGCCTTGTTTCATGATTCTGTCAATGTTCTTATTTTCATATTTTTTTTGTTACTTGTTTCTTGCTGTTCCTCTGAACTCATGTATTTTTGCTTTTTTAATTTATGTCTCTTTTCACTGAGTTCTGTTTTTTGTGAATTTTTTTTTTTTTGGCGTGGACACACAAATAAAAGTAGATCCTTAACAGTTTTGAATGAGGTATTACTCTTTACCTTTACCTAAAAATGACGCCGTCTGCACATGTTATTACAGCGCAGGTTTAACATTTAAACAGTGTTATATGCTTGAAATGTTTTATTTTAAGCAAGTTGTGATGATTTGAAAAGGTTAAATAGATTTAAAAAAAAAAAAAAAAAAAACTTTTTACTTTAAAAAAAAACTAAATTTATATGAACAAAAATTCTCCAAGCATTTTTCTTAATTAACTTAATAAAAAAAATAAATAAAAAAAATAAACGAAATATTATTATTTTGTTACTACACAAAAATCTGAACTATTTTAATAGCTGAAACAGTATGAGCTGAAGGACCACTGACCAGTGCGAGCTGGGCAGAGCTAATAGCCTTGGACCTGGAACACAGAGGCCAAAATCATTTCCACTTTTGGGCCAGTAGCCTCGCGACATTCCTGTAAAACCTGCCCCAAATATGCCTTCACTTGACCGCGTCACACATACAAGGTTACCCCAGCGAAAGCGAGATGAATTATATAAATCGCTCTGCACATATATATTAGAAGCTGTCCTTTAGTATTAATTTACAAACTTAATTTAACCAATGACTTTTCCCTTGTGTCCTATACCCACAGTCATCAAGTATATAAGTATATTTATTTTATAAATAAAATGACTAAGTCAAAGTCATGTTGTTGAATAACTTGCCTGGAACATTTTTTTCTAAATACTCAAACCACTGCCTTGTGGTGGAGTCTCCAAGCAAGTGGACAATTTTGTTTTTAAGACAATTTCCCATTTGTGAAGAGTTGAACTGTTGAGTGTTGCATACAAAAGACTTCCAAACATCTTTAAAATAAAACCCTGCAGGAACTGGTGTTGTCAAGCCAGATCTGCATCTCTCCATCGTGCCTAAAGCAAAGAAACATTTACCTGTTAACATTAACCTATCATTGTTCATTCTCTTGTCACTTTAAATTGGATTTCAAATAATATCAGTCTTCTGATATGTGGTCCATATATTTTGACCATTTTGTATTTGCAAAAATAAAGAGAAGATAGTACAAACAAAAATAAAATAAGTTAAATTTCATTCACTTAAAATGCCTATGTGTGCATGATAATATTGAAATGATAGTTCCCCTTGCCCCACTAAATGGCCTCCTATCTCCACCTCACAACTGTCATTCAAGGACTTTAATCCACATCATGCTCTTTACCCTGATTACTCATCACACCTGTTCCTTGTTACAACTCCCCTGTCACTCAGTATAAATACAGATATATCGACTTCAGTTAATCGTGAAGTTTTATATCGCCCTGGCTTACATCTCTGAGCGTCAACTCCTTTTTTCTTCTGGTTTCCCATGTATTGATTTTGACTGATTAACTTTGTGTGATTGTTTCCTGACTGGTTCTGATCCTCTGCTCTGTTATTTGATTACATCTCTGGGTTAGCCTCATTGCCCTGTCTGCTGGTATTTCAACACAGTCTCACGACGAATTTTACATATTTGTACTCAGTGCCAAATTTGTGCTAATTCGTACTAATTTGTACGAATTGATTTGATTTGTCTAAAACCCTGTCATAGGTAGGTTTAAGGGTGGGGTTAGGTGTAGGTCATTCGTACAAATTCATACGAATTCGCAACTCGTAAAATATGTAGGAATTGCTGTGAGAGCAGGTTGGGTATTTTGACCCCGTCAGCCTGACTTCGAATAAAATATGTTGCAAATGGATCTGCATGCCTCAGTCTCATTCGTTACAGAAAACTTTACCAAGACAGGATCCAGCGACCTCCACATTTGTCACCTGTCAGCTATGACCCCCACGGCAATGTTGTTTGCTCTCAAGCAAGGCACCGAATCTTTGAAAGATCATGTTCAGGACTTTTGTTTATCGCCGAAATGTCAGATCTGCCAGAGATAATACTGCAAGAAATATGATGGTGATAAACTGCCCCTGCGCTAACAAATGAGACTCATGGGAAAACGCCAATCAGAATTCTTCTGAATGGCTAGTGGAATTTGCATGCTGAACCACTCCCCTGCAGAGCATGTATAAATAGGGCAGCAGGTGCATCCACATCAGATTTTGCTTCGGAGTCGAGAGTTGTCTGTGTGCAGTTCTCCTGAACGCAGTGCTAAAAGAAACTTTCCTTTAGCGGAGACTGTTCAGTGTGGCGTTACAATGCGATCAACGGAGTTCCTGTGTGTTCCAGCAATTCGGTTTATGACATGGTTGGCAGTCGTCCTTTTAAGGATGCCGTTCCTGCTGTGTACTTCTGGTTGCGGTCACTATCTTTCAGCTAACGACGACCACAATCGCTGTCTTCAGTGTCTGGGGAGGACGCATGTTCTCATTGCAAGGATATGTCCCTGGCAGTTCTGCAGTTTTGCCTCTCTCTCCTCCGGGGGAGTGTGAGTGAGTCGACACCTGCTTCCCGCATTGAGTTTGCCGCTTCCGGCGTTGACTCTGCGGCGAGGGCGGGTGCTGACTTGAGGTCTGAGAGAGCTTCCCCACCAGGTACGTCCTAGCTTGCTGCGCCATTCCCCCTCACAGGGGATGCGAGCGTCTGTACTCTCCTAGACGTGTCTTCTGAAACTGACCCTGGTCGAGCATACTCCAAGCACCAATGGCGCTCAGACAGGGGCGGAGCAGTCTGACGCTAGGCCCAGTATCCGGGTGTTTGCTTAGCCCGGAAGGTCAGCCCCTGTACTGGGATAGGTGGCCGTATGCCTGATTCCCCAAGGGTGATCTCTTGCGAAGGTGACTCCACAAGAAAGTTTCCCAGATAGTATACTTTTGTCTTCCCTCTGCCCGTCTCTGCGGACTAGTCTTTCCCCCTGCTGGCGGAATTAGCCCCTGAGGTATATTCGTATGCGTACTACCCTGCGGGTTAGTCCATATTTGTGTTACCACACATTTACCTCCCTGCAGGCAGGGTGTGGTTCTCCGTAGCGCCCTTCCATGGAAGGCACGCTTCACCCTGAAATCCCTTCTCTAGGGTTTAAATTATTCTCTAGCTCGGGAACGCACAGTTTGGCGCCCTCCGGTAGCAAGGGTATCACGGTAATTGGGATTGCACTGGAGCGTTGGGAAGGTTACGACCTTGTGCAGCAATCATCGACACACTTACGCCTGTCAGAACGAGGTGCAGTGCGGTTGGTTCTGACAGGGTTCTTGGCTGTGGCGCTTACCATATGCACCCCAGTCTTTCGTCACAACATAACGTCATAGTGACTGAAAGACAGGGAACGTCTTGGTTACGTATTGTAACCCCCATTCAATTCTGATTGGCAGTTTCTCTATATCAGAGCGAATCAGGGCTCCCAAGTAATGACCCCAGTCTGTCGTCACGACATAACGTCTCCGTTCCCTCCATCAGGGAACGGGGGTTACAATACGCAACCGGGACGTTCTCCACTAACAGTGGGAATAGCAGAAGAACACAACTCCGACGTTCCGTCAATGCCCGACAAAACAGGACCCTCTTCAAACACCCCTCTCGCTCAAAAGCTAAGTACTCCTTTCACTCTTCCACATAATGTTAATCGCTGTACCCTTACTCAGCCAGACTCAAAGAAGGTCAAGTCTTCCATTCCAGAGCCTCAGCCAGAGTCAACACACAAAATGGCCACCATGCCTCAGCCAGAGCCAACATTCAAGATGGACTGTACCTCTTTCCTCTGTGCTTCCTATCACGGCCGTTGCCCTTTTGAGTGTGTGGGCCGCACACTGGTCTCCAGGGATCCCATTTGTCTCCAGGCCCACCTCAGAGTCCCTAGTGGTTTCGGGTTGGGCTGGTGAACTTCTGGAGGTTTCACAGGTGGCTGCACAATCCTCAGAGGTTTTAGCTCCTCTGGAGGTTCCATCTGTGGCCGCACTGACACCAGAGTTGTCTGCTGATACCATAGATTCCCCTGAGGTTCCGCTAGTTGCTACACAACCTCCGGAGATGTCGGCTGCAGTCATAGATTCTTCTGAGATTCCACTGGTGGCTGCACAGCCTCGAGGTCTATCTGTTCAGGCCATTAGACCCTTGCCTTGCCCTGCAACAGCCTTGGAGCCCATTGAACGCTCCTTCCAGTTCCCCACAAACTCCCTCCCGCAGTCTCGACCAGGAGAACCGTACCCAAGTCCAGTCCCCATGTCATGGCCAGGAGGGTGCCAAGTCAAGTGCCGAGGTCAGTGCCGCATTCATTTCCAAGTCGACTGCTAAGTATGGGTCCAGTTTCAAGTCAAAGGCCTAGTCCACAGCCTAGGCCGCAGCCAGTCCTGTCAGTTCTGCCTTGGAGGGCCACACTACCCCCTGCTCAACCCTGGCCTCCCTGTGAACCTGACATCGGTACAGTCCCGGTCGCAGAAGTCAAAACTAATCTCTCTCTGTTACCTGTTCCCAGTTCGGTCAAGGCTGCCCAGCAGGGTGTTCCTGCCGTCTTTTCTACCTGGGAGGGGGTGCCTGTCATCTGCTCTGTCTCTCCTGTTTGTTGTGCCACCAGTCCCACCCTGAAGGCATCTACGCTGTCGACTCAGCCCTGGAGGGTTCCTCCACTGGTAGCTCAGGCCTGGAGAATGGGTCTACCATCTGTTCAGCTGCCAGCCTCTCTCTGAAGAGCATCTTATCCGCCTGATCCACCCTGGTCCCCCTATTAACTTTGAGCAGGTATGGACTCGGACTTAAGGGTTAATAATTATGTCCCTGTGCTCTACATTCCAGTTCCACCTTTTCCACCCTGGAGGGCTTCTCCGCCACCTGCTCCACCCTGGAGGTGCGTCTCCACCACCTGTTTCACCCTGGAGGTTGTCCCTGTCCTCTGTTCCGCCTCTGCTCCAATATCTCTGGATTACCCTTATTGCTCTGTCTGCCGGTATTTTGACCTTGTCAGCCTGACTAAAAGATTTTGCAAATGGATCCACACACCTCCATCTCATCCGTTTCAAATATTTAACATTAAGATTAACAAGAAAAACAACAACAGCATACAACACACACTTCTATTTACTATTGTTTTGGAACTTATTAACTTCCAAACAAAGCAAAAATGGTCAAAATATGGTAATACACTCTCCATGTTAACATACCAATGCCTTTAGTGTTGGGAAGGACATTTATGTTTGTTTTGTCTCCAGTAATAGCAACATTTGTTAATTTTCTGTGGATAAATAATAAAAATAGATTTTTACTTTTTAAACATTTTATAATTCTTCTGAAATTAATTTTAAATATTTTCAAACTTACACTGAAAACAGCTGATTCTCAAAATGATTTAATGGGTTTTCAAAACGTCCCATGGAGTGACCAACCAGTTTGTCACAGGATAGTTTCCTGGGTCTCTTACACTGCCACTCCGTCCCTGTTTTTATTTCCTTATACTCACAGCAGCAGTTACCTTTCATCCAACTTCCTTTGGCACCCCACTTAAGATTACATTCTACTACTTCACTGATTTTGTTGTTTTTGGTTCCTTGCCCTTCAAAGTGGCCATTATAATGGCTACGAGGGAATGAAGACTCCCTGTATTTTTTAAGAATCTGCACAACTTCACTGGAGTGCTCAAGACGTACAAAAACTTGTGCCTGACCTTCCCAGGGAAGAAGAAGAGTAACAGAGTAAGTTCCATTACGATGATCCACAACCTCCCCGTACACACTTGCCTACAAGAAGAATAGAAAAGGTTAAGTGTAATGCAATTTGTTGTTAAAGTAAGCTTATAAACATAATACAACCCAAATTCCGGGAATGTCTCCAGGTGGTAGCCTGGTAATATCAAACTCTGCTACTTCACTTTGCTTCATAGACAGAGTCTGAAGGGGTACAATAGAAATGTGTTTACTTTCTCGTGGGGGCGAATAGCATCCCATGTCTCCATTTCCACTGTCATGTCCCTAACCTAAACTACAATCTTAAATTTGGTCACGTGACAAAAGAATGAACGACTCAAACCTGAAGACTCGAGAGATGAACTAATCAATTCTGTTTCTGGCTCAGGCTGCATAGGTTAAGATTACGGGGCTGTCACGTGATGAATGGACAACTCAAAAAACCCGAAAACTTGAATGAAAAAAGATTAGTTTATTTTGCTGAACGTGACTCAAAGCAGGGACAGATTACGGACCGGGCCAGTGGGCCCGCCCAAAATAATTTGCATCGCTATGTTCACTTGTCCACCTTGCAGGACCTACACTGATACTCTGCCTGCAAGGGCCCCTGATGGAAAGATGGACGGATGTGCTGTGGTGCGTCGGACCCAGGGTCCCACACGAACGTGTCATTAATGTTTTACTCAAGGGCCCACACAAATGTTTTCTGAACGTTTTCGCAACCCATAATCCATCCCTGACTCAAAGGTCAGAGTCTGTAAAATTATCAAAACTTCCCATCACCAATGTCCTTAATTAGCACTAATAGAGGCTAATATTCTATTAATTAACTAATAAGTAACAATCTTTTACACTTTAAATGGTTTTCATAAACCACATGAGAAGCTTTTAATTTGGACAACAAAAACAACAATGCAATTGCTTAATTTATTCTGCCACAAAGCACTCGCAATGGGAGTCAGTGAGTAGCTATACTAAGTCAGTGAGTAAACCTGAAATAAAGGATCAAGTACACCCTTTTGTCATTTTTTAGTTTTTTAGTTACTATTACTCTCGTTTAAGTAAACTATACTATCTAAGCATTTGTCAGTACAACATACTGTTTTTAATTCACTTTACTTTGCTTGCTTTTTTAAAGTAAGCCCAACTAATTAGGTTTTTAACAAGGCTTTGGTCACTTTTGACCGAGAGGGAGAGCCAAGGAATATATATATAAAAATACATCAAAGATGACCACAAACACTTCAGCAACTGGAAACCTACAGTATATCAGGCAAGAATGGGACCAAAATCCAACATCAAAACTCCAGAAACCATAACCTTGATACTCAGAAGTCTTCAAACGGTTTTGAAAAGAAGAGGAGATGCTACAACACATGTCCCCATCTCAACTATTTTGAGGTCTGTAAATTTGTATAAAACTGTAAAATTTCTTAGTTTAAACATTTATGTTATATTGTGAACATAAAATATTGGCTCATGTGATTTTACGTTTCCATTTTATTCAAATTTAAATAAAACATCCCAACATTTACAGATTTTAGTTGTATGTGATATTTTGTAAATAAATCAGCAATTAACATGCAATCAAATTAAATGTGACATATGTTTGTATATTGATTTGTACAAAAATCTATCATAAACTATAAAACATACACACCTTTAGTTTTGAATTAAACAGATTTGCTTTGAAAAAATCTCCTCCATATGTTTTCAGGTTCTTGTTGTGGTCTCTGGCTGTGATAATAACAGATATGTTTTCTCCCACTTTGTAACTGTTTTTCAGTTCCACAATAGAGAATGTTGAGTAGACTGGACTTGTGCTCAGATCCAGCTGAGTGATTACTTGATCTGGACCAGGCCAGTCGAGTGCCTTCTGAAGTCTTTCCCACTCCTCATCACTGATTCCCATGTCAGTTGTGGATATTCCAAAAGAAGAATTATTTATTTGAATGGCTGATTTAGGTCTTGGTGGCAAAAATGGTCTCATTTGGATCTCACCATTCAGTTCACATATAGCCTGAAAAAGAACGAGGATATCAATTACATCAAATTCCATTTTTTCAATAAATGTTGAGTGTACACTGTAAAAAAAATCCACCCATTTGAACTAAAAACATAAGCTCAGTTGCTGCTCTAATGTTTATTGTAATCAACTTGTCACGATTAGCTGGAGTTGTCAGCCCTGCTCTCTGGTTGGCACTCCAGCATCTGACTTATACTCTGTGTTCTGTGTCTCTGTTTCATGCCTGGACTTTCTTATCAATGAACTCATGTCTCCACCCCCTTGTATGTTGCCATAGCAGTTCATTCAGTCTCCACCCTCTGACCTGATTTGTATGTGTATTTAAATGTATGAGATTTCACAGCACACAGCCTCTAGGTCCATCAGTTTGGGCCATAGAACCCTTGCCTTGCCCTGCCACTGACATAAAGGCCTTTGAACACTCAATCCAGATTTTTCAGAGACGTTTCAGACGTTTCCGATTTCTACTACAGAAATGCGTCCAGGACAGCCACTCCAGTTCCCCGCGGGTTCCATTCCGCAGTCACGGCCAAAGTGAACATCCCAATCTCTGAAAGTCCAGGATGCCCGACTCAGCCAGGAGAGCCGTTATCCAGTCCAGTTTCAGAGTCAGGGCCAGGAGAGCTGTTCGGGAGTCCAGAGTCATGACCAGGAGATCCATTACCCAGTCAAGTCCCAGGGTCACTGCCAGGAGAGCCATTATCCAGTTCAGTTCCAGAGTCACGGCCAGGAGAGCTGCCCGAAGTTTCATTTCCGAGTCATGACCAGGAGAGAATTCCTGTTACAGAGGTCGAAGAACTCTCATCCTGCCCTGTATGGACACCCAAGATACCTGATGACCACACTACCTTCTTGTCGAGGAGGTTGTCATTACCCTCTCTGTGTTTCCACAGTTATGACTGAACGGCTTCCTGCGCCGTTGGTGGGTTCATGCTTCGCAGACAACTATCGGGAGAGCATTGCACCTGTAAGAATTAATTAATTAAAATCGGGAAATATTCTTACATTTAAATTCAATTATTTTAATTAGCTCTTTGGTTGATCTATGTAAATGAATCACAAGGATTTGCCAGACATGGTTATCCTGAATTTCACATATGGAATACACTCTATTGACAAATACAGTTACGTCCAGCGTTTAGCACAGTTATTGTATTTTAACAGTTTGCTTTAATCTGTTGCCAACAAATTAATACAAACTCTAGTGTTTCTTTCTTGGGTTCCATGTTTTAACCTGTGAACTTCACTCCCCATCCATAAGTGGGACTGCCAATCAGTTCTGGGCTGCAGGGCACTGAATGGTTTCTCGTTGTAAATACATAAACATATATTGACACTGAGGTCTGCAGAGGAATGTTTTCTGAAGTTCTGGCATAAAACATTTTAAAGTTTACAACTTTTGTCTGATTTAAAATATCGAACATTCGTTCCTAGAATGAAAGTCAGTGTATCGAGAGCTACCATTACGTACCAAATACGTCTATAATACATACATAAGAGTAACGATTAACTTCATTCCCCCATACACACTGTCTTGTTTCTTTGTCTGTGGCAAGAAAAGAGCGCACGCTTAGCTGGTGACAAATGTTTGAACCCAGAAATGTGAGCCCAGAGTGTGAATCACTGCTGAGTTTACAGAAGGTCACACGTAGAAGGTTGGGGAAGCACTTAAAACATGTAAATCAGAAGGCTTGTTTACTTATTTTTGATTCATGCTGGGTTTAGTCCTTGCCGCCACCTGCTTCTAATCTCCTGCGACTGTTATCTGTTGGTGCTGATTGGATTAGGGTCTTGGCATCAAAAGGAAATGCGGTTACAGTTTGGTCCTTTTGGTTAGGCAGTGAGGGAGACTTCAGCTTATAACAATTTTCCGCATTTCGTGGGCACTGGTCCCTTAATGACCCTATGTTCACTCTCCTAGAGAGGTTCCCTGCTCTTCCGTGCACTGCCTTGCCACACTCACGAGCTGGAAGCAGGTACTGCCATCGAGGCCACATTTAACCTCTCAGTGTGCTCTGTTCCAATTCCACTGGGCTCGTTTTGGAGAGCTACGATCTGTCCGGTGCCGTCCGCATCACCTCGGAGAGTGCCACCTGTTACGCTCTGGAGGGTATCTCCGTTGTTGTGATGGTTGAAAGTCTCTTCATATTCCGATAGAAAAAAGTAAAGTAAGGGATGTAAATGTATTTATATATATATTTATATTCTGGGTAAGGAGTAGGACTAAAAAATGTTTATCCAATCAATCATATTTGGGTCAAAGATTACGATCTGCCAAACTCTCTGTCAACATATGTAGATTCATATTTCTGTGCACCCTGTTCGCGCAGATAGATGTCATCAAGGCGTTCACGTGCAATGTGCTGACCTGGTGGTGACAGACAGAGTGAAGATGGCAGGCAAACAACACCAACAACAAAACCTTGCTGAAAGACCGACGTCAAAAGAAAGACGGTCTTGGAAAGAGCTTCTGCGAAAAAAAAAACTGGATCAAAACCAAGTCCGTCCAAGTTGCGTTACTCTGTCTGCGGCCACCACATCCTCTGCAGCCTATACGACATTTCAGGTTCCCTGTCATCCTGTTTTAACCACTAAGCTCGCATCGAATAAAGTGCTTGTCTACATTGAGACGTCAGCGGAGCCAAGTGTAATGGAGAAAAAATGAGAAACAATAAATTAAGCGTGAATGGTGTCAAAATGCTTGTTTTTGGTTATGAAATACAATAAACTACTTAAATGAGGATCTTATGTTCATTGTTAAGAAAGATAGACACCTACAGGCAGGAAGGGGGTATATTGGGCGGAGTCAGCCAGCCATCTTCTCAGTTCACTCATGCTTTGAGAATGATGGTAGGTGAAAATGTTCCTTCTCAATCATTCAAAAGAATGTTGGAAGATACTGTTTTATTTTTTAAATATGTATTTGTCTAGAAATGTGTTGTTGAGATAAATGTATTCTTTATTGTTTTGTTCAGGAGTGTGTAGCAGAGTTCTGTGTCCTACAGGTATTTGTGCACCCCACGTGCTAAAGGCGTTTGCTCTTCAATTAATTTAGTATATTTGTATGATTTATTGTGTGTTATTTTATGAGAGTTTTTGTGACTGGACCTGCAATATTTATTGTCTGTGTGGAGCTCTCTGTCTTTTCCAGGTATGATTAAATGTTGCCTATGGTGTCTTTTCGGTGTGCTTTCATGACTCCAGGAGGTGTGGCATAGGATGGCATTTTGCATTAAGATGGACGTGCATTTTCAATGCTATCAGGCTAAAGTTAGCATTTTCCCAGATATCACACTGCACCTTTAAGTATTCAAGCAATCTTAATCTTAAGTGAATGCTTGGGGAGCTGATGGGAATAAAATATCTGTGATTTTTACATTTGATTTATTTGTTTTTCAAACACGAATGCTTGTGTCTAGATGTAAAATCATAAAGGTAATGGATTATGTGTTCCTTTTTAGGCTGTTTGTTCTATAGTTATTACCGCATCTGTTCTTATTAATAATAGCACAGATAAAATACTAAAAAATAGCAATATTGTGATTATTAACATAGTAGCCTAATTATTAATAAGAAAAGAAGAAGAGAAAAACTTTAATCCTTCTCACAATCAACTTTGCTGACTCTATCAACCTCAAAGGACTGTGGTTTATTTTTTCTCAGATTCCAACAAATCATCAATGGTAAATATAACAATAATAATAAATTTCTAAAATTTGCTAATTGTGACTCGTTTTGGTCAGCACTTGGTCACGTAGGCTATTATTGTCAAGATTTTGCTAAGTTTGATGTGTTCCTACAGTAGGTCAAGATTTTTTAATCCAAAAATTTAAAAATCAGAGGACATGATAGATGAATGACACTGATGTAGACACACCTCACACTGATTGTAAGCCTAAATTTCCTTTCTTCAAATCTGATTGGTTATTCACAATGTTGTTCCAGAAATAGCAATATTGTGATTATTAACATAATAGCCTAATTATTAATAAGAAAAGAAGAAGAGAAAAACTTTAATCTTTCCACATTTCGCAAAATCAGGTTCTGCAGAAGAGGCATGCGTGCAGGCGGTAAATGACAACAACAAATAAGTGATGTTTCAGATTGTATGGCAAGTGAAAACACATCAATCAGACAATTGAAAAAACATGTAAACGGACAACAAATCACAATTCATCACTGTTTATTTCTTATTCATGAAACTTACTCACATTCAAGTGTTGTTAAAAGGAATGCAGGAGCTAGAATATTTTATTTTTTTGTTTACAAGCAGATACCCTGTTCCCTTTCAGTTGGTCTAAGTCACGTTGAATATGACAGCCGAAATTGGGGTCTCGCTTTGAGAGAAAAATCCACTTTGAGTGTGATGAACACTGGCATGCACTGATTGCATCCAGCTGCAGCTGATCACATCGTGAGTATAAATGAGTAGCTGGTGCATATTCAGCTTTTTGCTTCGGAGTCGAGTGTGCAACATTCAGCTCCCTCTCCTGCTCTCCTTTTCCTCTGCCTAGATCTAAGGTTCCCCCTGGTGAGAGCTGCCAGAACCTTCTCTCTGGACGTGAAGGTTGTGGAAGTGGAGTTCCGGCTGGCGTGGCATCCACTGGGTGTTCCACTATGCTGGATACAAATCTTATGCTTGCCCGGGCCACTGTGGGGGTCTGGCTTCAGTGGAAAGCTTCATCGCGTACTAAACCCTCAGGGCTGGATGACTGGTACTAAGGGACTCGTGCTGGTTCTCATTTCTTCCCGAAAGTGCATGAAGAGCTCAGCAGAGGCACCCTATTGGCCCACCCGCACCCGGTTTCCAGAACTCATGCTTCTCGTGACAGCCCCAAACCACGACCCTATGGAGGGGAGGTCCGTTGGTAAGCATGACCTGATCATCAGGTTCTTACTGTACCATCTTGGGACCTGTTCCAAGTACTGAGAGCACTTTAACAGGCCCCATTTGAGCCTTTGCCAGTAGTTGAGCTGAAGTTTCTATCAATGAAGACTCTGCAACTGCCCGCTCTGGCCTCCATCAAGAAGGTAGGGGACCTGCAGGCATTTTCAGTCGACAAATCGTGTCTTGAGTTTGGGCCGGCTGAGGACCAGGTAACACTGAGGCCACAGGGTTCCCTTGTCTGTCGGTCACTATGACGTTATGTCGTGATGACAGACTGGGTCATTAACTTGGGAGCCCTGATTCGCTCTGGTATTGAGAAAACGCCAATCAGAATTACTTCTGACTGGCTAGTGGAATTTGCATGCCAAGCCACCTCCCGGCCACGCTGGGTACAAGAGGGGCACAGCTGCAAC
>JAUMHP010000040.1:20605587-20619804 GCA_032361065.1 Enteromius trimaculatus
ATGTTGATCTAAATCAGCTGACAATGACTAACAAGTAATAAATCATCATGTTCTGTCAAGAACTACTGGATATTAAAGTACACAAGCTACCTGTCATGAATGAGGACGTGAAGCGTTCATGAAGGTTTAATCAGGCTCAGGGTCAGGACATGCATAGTCAAGCGCCGGTAAACAGAGACAGTGGAGGCATAGACAGAGGCAGAAACATAAACAAAGCAATAGTCAAAATACCCTGAATCAGTCCTTAGGGCGAGACACAGAGGATATCCAGAAACAGGCAGAAATCGGGTCATCCAAATGACAAGATACATGGAGAATGAAAACACAAAGCTCATCAGATCATCAGCAACAGAATGACTTACTTTATCTTTACTGACTTTGTTGTTTAAAGCTCATCAGCAGAAATATTACTGATCCTCCCTCAACAAGAGAAAAGTGTTAAAACTAAATCTAAAAACGAAAACTAATGATCTTTTAAAAGTTAATTCAATATATTCACTCATTATGTTTAGAAGACTGGGTGGTGTAAACAGACATTTTCCTTTACTAGCTTGTGACCAGCATAAACCAGCAAAGGACCAACTTAAACCAGCATCCCAGCATCAAAACTTACCTAACGCATATGCTAGTTTTTTTTCAGCAGGGTCATCAAACAAATGTTGGGGTCATCTGTCCAGTGTCCAGTGGGAAGATTCCTATTTATTTCTTAGTAGAGGATGAATATGTTCTAATAATTTTAGCAAAAACTCTCTGTTTCAGAGAATAGTATCCTAACTTTAAGGAAAGCATTCTGGGGACTAAAATAAACACCAGAACAGAGCATTATTTTCTCAGAACAGTCGTAGAATAACATCCCTAGCTGAGTGACAGCATGAACTCCTCTCATTACAAAACAGACCAATCAGAATTGATGAACACAGTACAGGATAAAACAACATGAAAAACACACACGAAGGAGTATAATAGTGATTTACAGTGAACGAGCATCGATGTTGAAGTCAGCAGCTGGAGATGGAGACCTCTGCTGGTAGTTTGAGGGGCTTGAAGTGAGACACAAATAAAACTGATCACTTTTTGCTTGATCACTAATATGCAAAGAATTTAATTTAGACAACTAACAAACCCTTTATGTTTAAAAAAAGGACACTTATAGCTGGTTCTGGTCACATTTATTTTTAATTTAGAGACATTACCTCAGCTGTTGAGCTGCTCACCTGTGCAGACCTGCCTGCATCTGTCCTCACCTGCTGCTGTTTACAGTCGAGTGAAAGTGTGGTGAAGACATCTACACCTGCTGATTCAGTCAAACTGACACACACACACACCTGTACATGCACAGAACAGCACCTGAGGTCACGCTGAGATGTCTATGTCCTCCAGACAGAGAAACACCTCGATCAGCCGCATTCTGATCATGCCTGACATCACAGCAAACACACACCATCTCTGATGATTTCTAAAATATGATGGTTTGAGATTACTACTAAAAACATCTTAACCCTTCTCTTCTCAGCAATGGAGACGTTTGCACACGGAATTAGCTTCTCAAATGTACAACTCTATCGTTTTAAAGGACTTCTTCTTAGCATATTTAAACAAGTAGAGCTCAAAGCGTGTGAATGCTGTCGTGTCCTTCACACGTGACCTCAGCAGACAGGTAGAGCCAGTCAGACAGGAGCTCCTCAGAGGAGTTAAGAGCTACACCTCACCTGTCCCAGACACCTGTCACACAGCAGAGCAGAGCAGATCGAGGTAAGAATCAATCCAACAAACTTAACTTTTATTAAACTGATGTGGTTTAGCCTACAGCTTTACTGTTCAAGTGCTTTTTAAACAGGAATAAGATAAAAAAATAAACAGCAATTAACTGCTAAAGCACAATAGACAAATGGTACAATGACCTTTTTTTCATTTAGAAATTGCTAATGACTTTAATAAATAATTAGTATTGGCTACCGCACTGAATAAAACATGCAGTTAAAAAAACAAAACTGAAATATTATTAATAATGTTTATTTAGCCTAATATAAAAGTCGTTTCAGACTTTCTAATACATACATAATGTCGTGCAATTTATGCATATAAATAGCACAATTTTCCATTTTTATTTAGTTTTTATTGATGTACTGTAGCTATACGCATTTTCATGAGACCTTGAACTTTAATATTTAATAACTCTAAACTGGTGTTAATTAGCCAGGTTACATCATGGCAATGCATGCTATTTAAAAAAAAAAACAACAACAACACAAGTACTCGTGTAAATATGCAATTAAATATAAGCAGAAGAAAAGTAGTTCAACGTGAAACGGATTAATCAAGAGACTCGACCAGCTCTGTTCTCCAAAGTCTGTTTTAAACGAGGAAAACGAGGTACGACGGAAAAATACAATCAGACGGATGTAAATGAGCAGCATGATGCAAAAGACCGAGAGTTTATTTTCATACATAGCGCTGCGCTGATTCAGACTCGACACCTCAGGCTAGAGATTCACGACTGAGCTTTAAAGACGGACAGATATCATTCAAATGAAGGAAAAGCACATCAGGGATAGTAGAGCACATCTGGGGTCATCCTGATCAAAGATTTTGTGCATATATCAGGTTTGGGATGCTTTTATTAATCAAGGATGCAATAAACTGATCAAAATTGAGAGTAAAGACGTGTACATGTTATATAAGATGTCGATTTCAAATAAATGCTGATCTTTCAAACTTTCTATTCATCAAAAAATAAATCCTGGAAAAAAGTGTCACAGTTTTTAACATTGATCATAGCCTAGAAATATCAGAGTGATTTCTGAAGGAAGACTGGAGTAATGATGCTGGAAATACAGTTTGATCACAGCAATGCAATACATCTGAACAGATATTGGCACAGAAAACTGCTCTTTTGGATTATAATAACATTCACAATTTTACTGCATTTTTGATGAAATAAATGCAGTCTTGGTGAGCAGAAGAGACTTCAAAAAGGGAAATTAATTTTATTAATCACTCACCGTCATGTCGATCCAAAACTATAAGACCTTAGTTCATCTTCAGAACACAAATTAAGATACTTCTGATGAAAGAAGAAGGCCTTACGGGTTTGGAATGACATGAGGGTGAAAAGATAATGACACAGTTTTCATTTTTGGGTGAACTGAACCGTAGAGTGTTTAGGGACTAAACATCTCATTCTTCTCTGTACAGGATAACTGATGTGTTACTGGTTGGAAAGAGTCAACCATCATCCTTCTCTAAAATTGTAGGATTATCCAGCTCTCTCTCTGTCGAGATGAACATTCCTGAGAAAGAGCGCAAACCAAAGAAGCCTCACTATGTTCCTCGTCCGCCAGGCAAGCCCTTCAGATACCAGTGCTTCCAGTGTCCCTTCACCTGCAACCAGAAGTCACACCTGTTCAACCACATGAAGTACAACCTGTGCCAGGTCTCCGTCTCCATCAGCTCCGGGCGCCGCGGCCCAGCGCAGGAGGACACCGACGACCCGGCTCCGTCCTCGTCACCAGACGTCTGCCAGGAGACCTCATCTCCTGTGTGTAAGCCAGAGGTGCTCCATCCTCAGGGTCCCGGGCCGCTCTGGCAGGAGAGAGCAGAGGGCTTCCCCTATCACTCCCTTACTGCTCCCGCAGGCTTTCTCCCGCTGTACCCTCACTATCAGCCGTACGTCTTCGGACTGTGTCCTCAGATGCTGTTCCCGTGGGCGGAGGAGTGTTTGAGGCACTGCTACAAGATTCCAGCTCCTCCGGAGACATACTCTGTGATGGACGTGGGCCCTGCGTATGATCCGTATGCACTCGTCATGAATCTGAAGGAGAGTCCGGTGATGGGACGCTCTGCTGCTGGGTCACCGGGCAGACCAGACCCTTCCCATTACTCCCAGCAAACACCAGATGAGAGGAGTGCAGCACCGGTCAGCCAATCAGAAGAGAGGGGCGGGGCCACACCAGCACAAGAGGACAGGAGTCTCCCAGAGAGGTCAGAACTTAACAATATGTATAAATATGTAATATAATCTCAGGTCAGATTTTCTGCAATTTCATTATTTTATTAAATCATTAAATTTACAATGTTTAATCTCTGTGAGGTCAAAGTAAATAATAAATGTCATTATAAATTTTATTTGTTTATATTAAGTTAATAATATTAGTAATTATAAATGTACAAATTTGTAAAAACAAAAAAACAAACCAAAAATGTGTAACCAATTTAACAAATTTCCTGAGAATATATATTCTGTATTCTTTATGATTCATTTTTATAACAAATAAAAAAATCTGTGCACAGGGCATCACCTGCATCCAAAGAGATGGAGCGAGGCGGAAATGACTGTAAAAATGGCAGAATAGATGAGGATACTTTAGTTCCTCTCAACCTCTCCAGGAGAGACGGTCCTCTGTCTGTGACGACTCGATCAGAAACTCAATCACTTTGCGGCCTGATGAATGAGGGGATTGTGGGTAGAGTGACATCACAAGAGGACCATCATTTACCTGTGGAGAAAACAGCTGCGTTCGCTCTCTGTCAGCTGGCTCAGTCCGGTGTCACACACCTGAGAAGAAACATCACTTCCTCTCATTCAAGTGCCTGTCAGGAGCAAGAAACAAACCTTCTGACCTCAGTACGAAGTCCAGCGTCTGACGCGCGTAAAACCGCTTCCACAGACTCTACAACAGCTCCGGATGACAAAACAGGTGTAGATGTAGAAGACTTCACCCCTTTCAGTGACGCTACAGACGTCTCCGCCCCCTCATCACATATTCCACCTCACACACAGATAAAAACACACGGAAAACACTACCTGAAGAGAAAACAGACAAGCAGCCGAAACAAACAAAACCTGAGGAAGAGATTTCGTCGTTAATGTTAACACTAAAACAAATCCAGTAAATGAGAGACTTATTTTAGAAGCAATGAAGTGAAATGAAGGGAAACTCAGCTCCTATAAACTGTCATGTAAAGTACAGAATCATTTTTATTTATACTTTTTTACTGTTCAACTTACTTCCCCTGCATTGTCCTCATAGTTTTCTGGTTGTAGATTTTCCTGCTTGCATGCAAATAAAAAAAAAATAAAAAAAATGGTTAAATTGGTCGGAAATGACTCTTTTTGCATTCACGAACGCTTCAGTCATGCAAACCTGCTCGAAGCACATTTTAACTTCAGCCAGATCTGCACACGAGTGCAAGTCTGTTTATGCCAGCGATGCACATCGAGTGAAGCAGGTGCATCTGAAACCTGATAAACCACTAAAAAACTGCAGCTACACAATTAAGAGCTGCAGGTTCAGTCATGAGACATCAGCGAGATCGTCAAACCTCTGTCTCTCTCTCTCTCACACACACACACACAGGGACTGCTTAAGCTGTGGCAGTTGAAAGGAACTCTCAAACTGGCCATTAAAGGAAAAAGCCACTTTGTTTGAAAATAGGCTAATTTCCCAAGTCCCCTGGAGTTAAACAGTTGAGTTTTACCATTTTTTAATTCAGTTGTTGTGAAAAGTATTAGTGAAAAGGCTGCTTTAAATACCTAAATATCAAACTCCTTTATTTAATTGTACAACACTGAAATGTTGATCTATATTCATAATCCAAACTCATAACTCAAACAGCTGATTAAGAAAGAGCAACCTCTGCTGGACACATGATGCACATATAAGAGGTGAAGGGGAAAATAGCATTAAAAGTGAGTGACATTCATTTTTAGTGTCTTTACTATACACCATTTAACTCGTAGAATAAACGATTAACCTGGTTTTCCTTTACTAGGACAAACTGGATGGCATACTCAATAGCAGTGATTGACAGTAAAGCTGGTACATGTTCTTCAATCACTGGAGGAAATAACAGCATCAGATATTTCAGCATTGACTTATATTGAGTCCGTAGCGATTATAAAACACGCCCCTTTCAGACAGATAGCGTGAGACGGCTATGTGGGTTCCTGTGGGCGGCGCTCCTGAGATCCGAACAGGAAGTGAGGTGCCAGCCCCAGTGCATTGTGGGACTGTCGGTGAGACAGGCACGTGGAGGAGCTCAGTTACAATCAGTGCCGGATCTCATCACGCGAGATCCATCAATTGAAGGCAACAGAAAGGAGACGAAGAGAGAGATGTTTGAGGAACGAGGGGAGGACAGTGAGTTTGTTCCTGGTGGACATTCATTAGTTCTGTTGTGTTCCTGAACTGTACCCCGTTGCGTAGGGTGCTTTTGACTGAATTATTGACATTTAACCCCTCCAGAAGTTCATTAGCAGCATGCTGATCCTGTCCAGAAGAAAAGCAAAGCATCGAGCCAATGTCATAAAGTCAACATGAAACAACATTCAAGACCCAAAAAGTGGCACAATTCTGGATATTCGGTCAGGATTTTATTAATCGGGAGTTGAGTAGATTCTAGTGGACATTCATACCAGAACGGTTATTATTGCTGTCATTTGCACTATATTAACCAGGGTTTAGTTACTATGTTAATTATTTGCAAAAAAAGTAGTCTTAAGAATGCACATGTAACTACTTGGCTATTGGTTAAGAATATTTTTATTTCCCGGGACCCTGTAAGAGAGTTTTGAAAAGGTTTAAAAAAGTTTCTGGAAAAACAATGAATAAATAAATTTGAAAAATTAATGTTAAAAACGGTTTTGATATTTTAAATAAACTAAAATATTTAAATGAATAAATACATAAATAAACAAAGAGAATGTAAGTCGAGTACTATGGCAAGAAGAAGGATGAGGATATCTTTGGGGTCTGTGGCAGATTGAAACCCCAACTGGAAAAAAAAAAGTTTTGGGTCAGAGCATGTTATCGCTTTTTGATTATGACTTAACATTTTTTAAATAACTTACATTGATGACATAAAAAGCACACAATAATACCATGATTGTGTGTTAGGAAAGTAAATTTTTTTTTGATTTCATGTTGACTTTAAGATCAATGTGATAATCCAGGCTGAGCTATTATCACGCAGAATACAGACAATTGCACGCAAGTTAATAAATTCAGCATTAAATGTGTATTGTCATACTGGAAAAATACTTTCACTAAAAACAGACCCGAAATTGTTCTCTTGGCTTTAGAGCAGCTTTTCGGTCTGTTCACACTGAAACAGAATCACTATAATACAGTTTCAGTATCTATTTCCCATTTTTTCGGCTTTAGATAAGCCTCATTCTTTATAGTTTTACTATAAATAAGCTTTTCAGTCTGTTCACACTGAAACTGAATTGGTGTAATCCCATTTCAGTATCCATTTTTAATTATTTTGGCTTTAAATGCGCTCTTCAGATTGTTCATGCTAAAACCAAATCAATGTAATCCAGTTTCAGTCTTAATTTCACATTTTTTCGGCTTTAAATCAGCTCTTCAGTCTTTTCACACTGAAACTGCATCACTATAATCCGGTTTCAGTATCCATTTCTCATTTGTCTGACTTTAGGGCCTTTCACACCACTTTAGTTCCAGAACTAAAAGTACATTACTAAATTACAAGGATGATTTTGTGCAAACTATTTCTGAGTAGCATTTAAGGGGGGTTGCATCCGCACCGACAGTGGGTACTAAGAAGTGACGTAAGCCGGTCAACAGCGATGCCATTTGTGTGCGCAACAAGGGAAAAAAGAAAAAGAAGAAAAAGAACAACAAAAAGACGCTGTGTCTTTGTTGTGTCTTGCGGGTTTCACAATAATGGACATGGAATGTCAACTTATATGTGAAGTTATTAAATGAACGGAAAGTAGGAATAAGAATCTCCAACTTCAACTGTAAACGTTGTGCGCGTTTAGCCAATCATCATACACTTACATCTCTGATAGTTCCCAGTAGTTTTTTTACACTGTACTCAGAAGTAGGAGATAATTTATTTCCTCCAAACAGAGTTCCTGGAACTAAAATCCGTCCTAGTTCCTGCGATGCGAACAAACTAAAAAGTGGGTAGTTCCAAAGTAAGTTTGGGTACTACAAAATTCCTGCAGTGTGAAAGGCCCTTATAAATAAGCTCTTCAGTCTGTTCACACTGAAACCAAATTACTGTAATCCAGTTTCAATCTCCATTTCTTATATAACTTTTCAGTCTCTTCACACTAAAGTTGAATTGCTGTAATCCTGTTTCAGAATCCATTTATCATTCTTTTGACTTTAAATAAGCTCTTCAGTCTTTTCACACTGAAACCAAATCTCTTTAATCCAGTTCCAATCACTGTTTCCCCATTCTTTTGGCTTTAGGTCACCTCTTCAGTCAGTTCACACTGAAACAGAGTTGCTTTAATCCAGTTTCAGTATGGTTTCAGATGGATTCCTCAGAGGAAGGGGTTGTGGCTTTGGCTGGGGTGCTGTGTTTGTCGGGTGGAGGGTGTGAGGGGCAGCAGCGGCTGTGGCAGGTTGCTGGGCAGGTCCAGCAGGCCGTGGGGTGGCTGTGTGAAGGACGAGGGCAGAGTCTGGGGCTTCTGCTGCAGGACGGGCAGAGGGAGGGAGGCGCTGTAGGATAAAGCGTGAGCCGGCAGCGGTGACGTGGAATGAGGACGCATCTGATTCAGAGTCAGTCTGGGCTGCTCACAGTGGAAGGGGTTTGTGGGGGAAGGTGTGCTCAGACCTGAATGAGACACAAAATATCATTATTTTTATCATCATTATATCATTAGAGTCTTCTGGCCAACAAGGCAGCATTTATTTAATTAAAAAGACTGTAAAAACAGTGACATTGTGAAATATAGTTACAATTGAAAAGATCTGTTTTCTATGTGAATATCTGTTAAACTGTCATTTATTCCTGTGATCAAAGCTGAATTACACCAGTGTCTCATGACCTTCGGAAATTATGCTAGTATTGCTGCCCAGTATTTTTGTGGAACCTTACAAAAACCAAGGTTTTCTCTTTAGCGCAACTTTTTTGACTTTCTAGAGTTGTGGTACTCGGACTCGAGTCTGCTCTTGAGTACAGTATTTAAGAAGACTCTGACTTATCCTTTTTTATAAAACGCAAGTAATGATAATCTGCAAACTATGTAAATTGTTCTTGCAAAGTGATTTTGCACTGAAAATGTAAGATCATAAGATTGTTCAGTTTGAAATAAAAGTTCTTGGCTTCAAAACATTAAAGAATAATAAATTCACCCTAATATTAAGCAAGTCTCAGTGAGTGCTTTCCTACCTGACAGGAAGGGGTTTTTGGTCTTGACCGGTGGGTTTGTAGGAATAAGTGTATCCAGGTTGACGAGGGAGGCAGCGGTGGGGCCGAGGAACGCTTCGGGGGTCCGGCACTGTCTAGGGTTCACTGCGTCCAGAGGAGGTCCAAGACGAGAGAGGTCAAAGGTCTCTGGACTGTCATTTTCCCGTCCATTCACTTGAACGCCCACCACCAACTCGCCGAACTGATCAGCATCTGAAATGAAAGACCGAATGAGCTTCAGCTCGGCTCAGAGATGAAAACAAGTGTGAAAAGTGTGGTGTGATGATCACCTGCAGGACTTTCACAGCGAGGGCTGAACACTTGGTTTGGCCCTGCCTGCTCTGCTCTAGGCCCCTCCCCTTCAACACTAAGCTCCTCCTCCGGGATAGTAAACGGGTCACGCACTGGAATAAAGAGCAAATAATCTAGAGATGGATCTCTAAAGCTACAAATATTTACTGATTTAAAGTAAGATAAAAAGTCACAATTACGAATCAAAAATGTATCTCACTTTGGTTTTTAACATGAGGTGTTGTACTTGGTCGCACTGGGCTCCTCCAGGCTTTTTCATTCATGTTAGAGGTGGAGTTTGAAGGTGGGGCATCCCACGGGTCAGGAGGGGATTGGTGAGCTCCCCAAGAGTGGGCGGGGCTACTGGAGGAAGGGCGGGTCATCCAGGGACTATCAGCCACTGGGTTATTAGACTTAACTACAGCTGAAACACATAATGGGTTAAAATACATTCTCACAAAGAATCCTTGAAAAAAAAAATTCTTACTTTTGAGTTAAATTTGGTGAAAACCCCTAAAGCAAACGTGTTTATCTTTCTACCTTGTTGTTTAAAAAATGTAGAAAAAAATGTTAGGGTCATCACTGACCAACAGACTCCCAGGGGTCAGAGTTTGCGGGGCAGCTTGGCGGGGTGTCCCAGGGGTCATCACTATCCAGTGCGGCAGGCGTGGGGCCAAATATATCCACCAGATCGATCATGGCAGACTGCGAGAGGAAATGAAGGGTGAGCCACTCAGAAGCTCAGCAGATCATGCAGCTGTTGAGTGTCTCTCTCACCTCTGAAGACGGCGGGTCTCGCTCGCCCGAATTCTCCTCCAGGACCTTCTGCAGAGGAGCGTCGTCCCCCTGACGGCTGCGCTGCTCCTTCAGGAGACAAAACAAGCTGAAGATCAACGCTGCTCGTTAGAGCAAGGAGTAATTAGGATGAAAAGAACAGGAGGTTAATGAGCACTGTGACATTCACAGGGCATCCACAGACAACACTGCAGGAGAAATACCGCCAGAGATCAGAGAGGAGGGAAGAAATCGTTAGTTCAAGCGAGAAAGAGAAATTAAAACATGCAAAAAAAATAAACAAGTTGTTAAGGTTAAAGTGTAATCAGTCTTGTTACTCCAGTGGTTCTTTTTGGCTGAAAGGCCCACAATAACCAACTTATTGACTTGTTTTCAAACCTTTTTGGGAGTATTTAATTGGGAGTATAATATATTATGTAATCTTATACTAAAACAATCAACTGTGATTCATTTTGCAACTTGAGAACTTTCAATGACTATATATTCTTCAATTAAAAGAAACATATTGTGGGGATTAGATTTTTTCTTTTTTTTCTTTTGTAATTTATCACTTTAATTATATTGTAATGATACATATTTTTTTTATATTTTGATTGTGTTTATATATATTAACAATAATGAAATTAAAAATTATTCACAAATAATAATTAATATGTACTACTAAATACAATGAACAAACCATTATTTATATAATAAATATCACATTAATGAGATATATATATATATATATATATATATATATATATATACATAGATTTAGATTTTGTGTTTTTTGCATTTAAATGTAGTGTTTGACTTTTACAATATATTAACAAGATTTTATCAATTAAAAAAAAAAAAAATCACTGTTGATTTAAAAAACTCAACCTCAATTATTAAATTCCAAATAGCTGCTATTAAGGAGAAAAGTACATTTATTATTATTATTATTATTATTATTTGCTTTTATTTATATGTATATATATATATAGTTATTTTATATATGGACTTCATTTAAGTTCTTCTTTTAAATTTGTAGTATGAAGAATCCTGAAACACATGGTGGTTCCTCGGATACCTGCGCAGAGTTACAGGACATCCTGCTGCATCTCCATGACAACAGCGAGTGTGAGGCAGTGATTGGCTGCTGTGGAGGGGCGTGTCTGCGCTGGATTTGGGTTAATCAGGGTTATTTTCAGCAGTGTGTGTGGTTTCTGCTTCTACACTGGTCCTGTGGGAACGCAAACATTCCTGAAACAGCAGCAAAACTCCTCCTGATCGTCTTTCTCCTCACGTTTCCTCCTCTGTCCTCTGTCCTCGCACAAACACACACACACTTAACCGACCGTGCTGTGGGGATTCAGAGATGGAAACGCTCCGGCTGATGCATGCTGGGAATGAAAAGCCTGTCAAACACTTAGACACACAGGATCATTTACAGTTCATTTAGGAAAGCGTCTACTGTAAAGAAGAGAGAGTGTGTGTCAGGATTATTACTGAACAATACTAATCATAAACCTGAAGTTAGTGCTCTTATCTTTACATTAAAAAAAAATAAATAAATTGTTTTAGAATTAAATATTAATAATACATTAAAAAAATGATAAAATAAATGTAAAATAGAAATTATGAATAAATACATTTACAAAGAAACCTAACAATAAAATCTTAAATGATTGCAATATAATAATATATTAATATATATATATATGTACATATAAAATATTAATGAAAATCATTATAACTTTCTAAAAAGTTGCAAAAATATATATTTAGATAAATACAATTTATAACATTAAATAAATACTGCATAATTACAAAAGATACAAATATATACAAATATTTCATTAACAAAAAAAAGGTTAAGATAATGTTTTAAATAAATCAAAATGTATATAATTGTAATAAACTGTAATAAAGCATATGTCGGTGTGTGTACCTCTCTGCTCATGGCCAGCGCCAGCTGTAGCTGCAGCTCTTCTTCTCCACTCGTCTGCGGTCGAGTCTGCTCCAGATCAGACGCTCGAGGAGACGAGGAGGACGCTGACGGACAGACAGACGGCAGATGATCATTCATCTGTACTGATGTGTGTGATACATGACTGATGTTGCTCTGAGGGGCTCTAATACAGTCAGAAGTGTGTGTGTGTGTGTGTCACAGCGTCATTAGACTACAAACACTGGAGCACATGGCAGCAGCAGCTGTGATGTCATCGCTGTATCATTAGCTTTAAGAAACAACCTCATCTCAAGGAAGTGTTTATAAATAACAGCCAAATAAAAACAAGACTCATGCTATTGATCTGCAAAAGCCTACTTTGGCGTGTATAAGCTACGCAGAGGGTAGGGTTAGGGTTGTGGGGGAGATGTGTATCATACGCACACTCAACACCTGCATATCAATAACAGCTTCTTTTTTTTTACATTTGATGTACTATTTTTTAACATATGGTTTTATTACTTACTTACATATTTATGTATATAACACCACATGTAACACCATATATGTTTTTATTACATATTTATTTATTTATGTTCTCAGATGCGGTCATATTTTAGTTTATGATGAACATTTAAGACACTACCCTTTCAATGGCTTTAATGTAAATTGATGTATTTAAATAATTAATAAAGCGATTAATTGAACGAATTAAAAGGACTTAACTGCACATATGTGACCCTGGACCACAAAACCAATCAAACGAAAAGGTATTTTAGTCTGTGATAGTTTGGGGTTTTGACAGTGAGATGTTATTGAGTTACAGTTGAAGGAGGTGGGTGATCCTCTGGAGCGGCTGAACTCGTCCCCGTACAGAGCGCTCATGCTGGGCTGGCTGCTGCGTCTGCTGGGGTATGCCGGAGGAACGCCGCTCGCCCCGCTGCCGCCCGTCCCGCCGCCCGTCCCGCCGCCCGTCATCCTCTCTTTGGTCTTGAGCGCCTGCGCCCGCTCCAGCTTCAGACGCTCCTCGTCCCGCAGCAGAGCCACCAGCTGCTTGGCCTTCTCCCGCACGTTCACGCCCTGGTCTCGCCCGTCCCGGTCCACATACTGGAAGTCCCGCAGCGTCTGGATGGTGAAGGCGTTCTCCCGGCACTGCTGGGCCACCCGCTCCGAGCCCGTCTTGGCCAGGTAGTCCAGCAGAGTGAGCGCCTGAACACAGATCAGTGACACCTCAGCCCTGCGTCCCTGACCTGAGAACAGGATCCTCGGGAGGAGGACTAATATAGGTTCATCTCAATTAAACACATTTCAGGAATACGACTTCAAGTGCCGATTGTTTTTCAAGGCTTTAACCAATGAATTCATGCTTTTTGTCTATTTATTTGGTTTTACTAGGCTAAGGGTTTTTTTCCCTACTCAATGTCTAAATTACTAAAAATCTTGGAGTCTGGCGTAATTAGAAAGCTGCATATCATGCATAAAAATTATTTAAAAGTTTTTAATTAAAAGTTTTTTAATTTTTTTATTTTAATTAGTTTTTAATTAAAACAAATTAAAATTAAGATTTAAGTTTTTTTTTTTATTTTAATTAGGCTAAAAGTTGACTCTAAAATAATCTATAATTTTACAATATAATAATAATAATAATAATAATACATTAATAAATAAGGCAAAAAATCAGAATTGAAAATAAACTAGAAGAGAAGGCATTAGAGTTTTCTTTTTTAATTAGGCTAAAACTCTTTAAAAAATCTCTAATTTAACATAAACATAAATAATTAAATCAGAATTGGAAATAAACTACAAACATAACAACACTTTGAAAAAGCTTCTGGAAATCTCTACTTAGACTACACTGTAAAAAGTCTTACGTGCTATCTACTTAAAAAAATTATGGTAACAATATTACACTTATTATTTTTAAGCAGTAAGGCTTGATTTTTTTGGAGGAATTTACTCAAATAAATAATGTAAAAACTCCTTAATTATTTAGCCAGACACATGATAATTTTAACATTATTAGTGGAATAATCTTTTTTAATTTA
>JAUMHP010000040.1:20626190-20640640 GCA_032361065.1 Enteromius trimaculatus
ATATATATATATATATATATATATACAGTAAGACTTTACAATCAGGTTCATTAGTTAACATGAACTAAAAATGAACAAAACATTTACAGCATTTATTAATCTTACTTCATGCTAATTGAATTATTTACTAATGCATTAAAAAGTCTTAAAGTCTTAAAAAGTTCAAATCTGTGCAAGAAATATGGCTTTTATGTCATTGTCCTTCAGTCAGTACACGGTCATTAACTCCTGATGATGGCAAACGCATCACTGCCAAGGTTGAACTTTTCCATTTCTTCCTGAGAGTTATGGGACAACAAAGTTTTAGTAAGCAGCAGTTCTCTTTTCTTTATCTCACTGTGAGGCAGCAGTGCTTTACGGCATGAGTTCGTATAAACTCATCATCACTGTCTGTGCCTGTTCTTCCTATGACAGTCTGAACACCGTCCTTGTCCTGATGTGAGTCTGATCTCTGATGACAAGCTAGTGAGCTTCATCACCATCTACACAGTCAGCTGTCCTCTAAGGGCAAAAAGTGTTTGGAGGGATTGTTCTCCAGCACATGACCATGTATCATAAAGAGAGCATGATTAAGCTGTCTACCTACTGTGTAACAGAAGAAGACATCCGGCCTCTAGTGTGTCTCCGTCCCAGAGCTGCTGTTTCTGTGATAATGGCTAGTAATTAGTGCAGGAGATGCATGGATCTGCTCTCCGGGGGCTGATGGGAACATGTGTGCATCTGAATACTAATACAGATCACACAATAACAACAACAGACTCGCACTCAGCCCGTCCAAAGCAGTGATGAGAGGGGAACATCACATTATAGCCTGGAGAGGTCCAGTATTTAGGTGAAATCTCATGCGTGTGAGTGTCGTATGCTGCTCGTCTTTAACGAGCTCGCGTGAGGCAGCTCTTTCAGCCGCGGCACGTTTCTCACGTGCAGGTATAGATCGAGAGCGGACATGCTCTGCTAATGACCATCGTCAAACCGCCAGTCATTCAAGAGTTTGCGCTGAAACTAATGACTCTTCGTCTTTTTCTTCTTCATAAAAGATCCAGGACTGGTTTGAAACCCTTAATGTACAGACGGCTTTCACACTTTGTTCTGAAGACACTTTCTGCTTTCATCAGATAACATGAACATTAAAGTCTTATAGACCTGGTCAAAGCTTTAGAGTCAGTAAGATTTTTGGTTTAAAGTCGTATCAGCTCATTTTACATTTATTTGACCAAAAATACACTAAAACGATTTTTTGTGTTAATATCTGTTAAATTTGTCTGTAATTTATTTCTGTGATGCACAGCTGATATTTCAGCATCATTACTCCAGTCTTCAGTGTCACATGATCCTTCAGAAATCACTCTAATATGCCGATCTGCTGCTCAAGAAACATTTCTGAATATTATTGGAAACAGTGATTTTTTATCTTTTGGATGAATAGACTGTTCAAAAGAACGGAAATATATATATATATATATATTTTTTTAAATTATAAATGTCTCTACTGTCACTTAATTAAATGTATTATTTAAAAAATGTTACTGATGAAGTTTTTGTTAAAAATTAAAAATGAAACAATTCATGCGTTTGGACTTGTTCAAGGTTACATTTTCATGGTTTTCCTGGAAATCTAACCCATTATCTCTATTGTCTGAGTTCCTGTATATGTTTATTTAATGATAATTGCTCTCTCTGTCACACACACACACACACACACACGTTTGTTCTGCTATATTTGTGAAGACTTTCATAGACCTAACAGTAGCTCAGTATAAAACTCCTAAACCTACCCCTCAAACAAACCTTTTTGCATTTTTACATTTTACGGTCAACTTTCATTTAGACTGACCAAATGTTTTTTTTTTTACTATCCTTGTGGGTACGTTTGGTCATCACAACTACAGCCAAACAATCACACACACACAACCAGACAAACACCTAAACGTGCTTCAGTCTGCTTCCGTGTTCATTAACTGCAAATGTTGTCTGATCATCCGTGAACACTCCAGTATACTGTGCTGTGGCGTTTCTGCTCACGTATCACAACCAAAAGCCTCAGATCAGAGACAGCTAGATGCATAAACAAATTGTACAAAGTCTTGTGCGGATGTGCAGAAGCGCAGAAATGTTCAGAAAGCGACAGATCACAGAGGTCAAAGCCGAGTGTCTTACAGGAGGACTGAAGTCTCTCAGCGCGTCCTTGAGCTCGTGAAGACGCTGCTGCAGATACAAACTCTGATCCCAGCCGCCGCTCACCGCCTCACACACCACATTACCTACAAACACACACAAACAGCACACCGCCAGCTCTCAGATATACATGTGTACCTGAAGATCAGGATCAAAGCCTGGTTTCCTGTCATTTGATTCAATTATATTCACGTCTATTATAAAGACCCAAATCAACAACAACTGAGATAATTCAGTGTGTTTAGATGGCCCATGACCCTGATGGGTTTTCATTCGTCGTGATGAACGGCTTCAAAATAAACGCCGCCATTAATCAGAGCGACTGTTGCTATAGAGACAGAACATGTCGATGAATAAAAACCCGCACTGTTCTTTACAAAGAACAAACTCATCCAGGAGAAGCATGTAGTTCTGTAAGACACATCTGTTTGCAATCTGCTGTTGTTCTTGTGCTTATGTAAAGAGATCCTGAGGATTCAGTCACTTAGACAAGGGTCAGTCTGTGCACTTGAAAGTAGACAATATAAATTGTGTGTGTGTGTATTTAGTTTGCATGTGTTTTCTGTTAAGCATCATATTTAATAAAGCTTTTAAGCCTCATATAATCTAATAAAAGTCAGAAAAAACTTGGTGAAGATTCCATTATTTATGATAAAACGCTAATATGTAAATCAACGAGGTCTTTATAACAATACAGCACTCACATAAAATCATCAAATATCAGTGATCTCTAAGTCTTCAGTAATATGTCTTAGTAAGACGAGTATAAAATAATCAAAAAACATGAGGCAGTAGAATCACATAATGATTATAGGGATGAAGAAAGCTCTGAGATTATATTGGAGACTCACTGATGCTTCTAAAAAATGACTGATGGAGATTCAAGTAAAGCTGAGCTGTTGTGACTACTGAAGATCAGTCAAGATACGACACGTGAAGCAGTATAATTAAATATTCGAAACTATCAGTTGTGTGTGACGGGCTCATGTTAGCGTGTACCTGACTCCAGACGAGTGCTGAGCGGCTGAGACACGCGTGTGATGTCAGGACACTCTCCTCTCTCGGTCCGGGTGAGAGTGGCTGTGATCCCGCTCATCTCGTCCCCGTACTGCTGCGGGACGCTCCAGAACTCACTTCCCACGCGAGCGCCCTGAAACACACGAGAGGAACAGTCAAAACCCAACACCAGAACTCTTTCATTCAGTGTGAGACGGGACACGCAGAGCGGCTCACAACTCATTAAATCCACATTCTGTCATAAAGTGTCGAATTTATTTACTAGTCGAGCTATTAGCCTTCGTTGTTAGAGTCGTTGTGTTGTTTGTCATAATTTTAGGAATGTGTGTATTGACATTCATTAAAATAAATGTCCAAAGGTTTGGGGTCAGGAATGTTTCTTGTTTTGATCATCAAGTGAAGACATCTGCAATGCTATAAAACATGCTATTATTTCAAATGAATGCTGCACTTTTTAACTTTCTATTTACTAAACAATCCAGAAAAATGTTATGTATCAATATTTAAAAAAAACATATACTGTTTTCAACATTGATAATAATCCGAAATGTTTCTTGGACAGCAAATCATCATATTATACTGCAGCCTTGATGAACAAATGAAATGAAAAAACATACAAAAGTCCTGACCTCAAACCTTTTAACACTAGCCAGGTCAGGAATCAAATGTTAAGACAGGAGCATTTTTGCCCACATTTGTATCAGAGGCTTCCGTTAAGAGTGTGCAAGTGAAATGAAGATAACCAAAAGTGGCTCCAGTGAATGTGAACAGCCTGCTGCAGATCAGGTCTCCACTATAAAAGCACTAAATATAACAATGACTCAAATAACTCCTTCCTGGAAACATTCCAGGTTTAGTCTGAACTCAAGTGGAGAAGATATATGCAGCAGAGTGAGGAGGAGAAGGAGTCACAGCATCGATCTCTGCCCACATGTGATGATATAACACTAAATGATGCATGGAGACGTGAACGCAGGTGCCTGGGAAAGTCTTGCAGTTGTTGGAGATGGACACAGAGCAGATGTGGCAGAGCCTCACATGTCCTGCGCTGAGAGCGGGCAGCGCCGTGCTGATCAGATGCCTCTGCTCCTGAACCCGTCTGAATGTGCTGGAGCGGTTCATCAGTAAAGACCCCGCCGGCTTCTGCAGGAGCCCTGAGAAACACACAGCATGACGTTAGATCAGACAGACATCATCATAACACACTATTACTGCAAATAATCCTGTTACAAAACTCCTGATAGCGTGTTTTATGTAATGACACACACACACACACACAGGTGCGCTATAGGAAGCGGCCTTTAATTTGGACTGGAGTGGCTGCGGTCTTTACTGACTCATCACTTCAGCAATGCTTCTCCATATACGGAGGCCAGAGGAGACCCGGCTTGTTATATAATCATACAGCAGCCGCTCAAACACACTTATTTCAGGAATTAGGAACCCATAACGCATCGTTTCAGTGGTTTAACAACAGTTTCCCTACATTTTACATTTTAATAAACTATATAGTAGCTTATGTCACACACACGTGGGGTTGGTAGGATGTTTTAATGTTTTTGAAAGAAGTCTCTTATTAATAATAATAAAAATAATATATTTGTTTATTATTATTTTGTTATTTAATTAGAAAGCAAGGCTTAATTTCTTTGATGAAATCGGTCATATTGTAAAATGTTATTATTATTTAAATTATCTGTTTACTGTGTGAAAATATTGTACAGTGTTATTTATTTCGGTGATTAAAGCTGAATCTTCAGAAACATTTCTCATTGTTCTTAATGTTGAAAATAGTTGTGCTGCCAATTATTTTTATGGAAATGTTAATACATTTTTGATGTATTATGTTTTGAACTTTTGATAAATGAACAGCATTTTATATAAGAACAACAATGTATCTTATTATAAACAGTGACTTTGGATCATTCTAATGCATATGTGATCAATAAAAACATAAAATTCTTAAATATGAATTAATTAATATAAAAATAAATTCTATCTATCTACCTATCTATCTCTCTCCTCCACCTTAACCAACTCTGCAGCGTATTTTACATTTTTTAGAGGATTTAGCATATCTGAATTTAAAAGAGCGGCCTTCCCACATACATTGGAGTAAATGGATAAAAATGGTCTCATTTTACAGAAAACACTCTGAATTTTAACATAGTAGTGGAATATTGCATATATTATCCATAAAAATGACACCTAAACTAAGTCATTGTTCATGGACTTAGATAATTAGGTTTTATGTTGCCACTATACTCAATCAAATATTTAAAATATTATTTGAAAAAAAAAAAAAAAAAACTTTTAAAGTTAACAACACATCTGAGATTGCCAGTTTATTTTTTTCATTCTTATTTATTTCACAAAACTATGTGCAAGACACTTTTTGGTGAATTCTAAAAATAAAGTTTAATGTAAAAGGTAAATTTCATTAATATCTTGAGTAATTTTGACAGCCTGTAAAGCATATTCTCCCCTCAGACACTGAGTGATGCACCGCACAGACTCACGTGAGATGAAGTCCAGCTGTCTGCGTCTCTCTGTCATGTGACAGCCCCAGTGCTGGAGGGCGTGGCTCTGATGGCCCCGCCCCATTTCTGAATGAGCTCCAGCCTTGTTATCCTCATTCTCCTCTTCCACCCACAGAAGGGGCTGTTCCTGTCGGTCAGGAATCCGCTGCACCAGCTGAGAACGAGTGATCAAAGACCAAAGATTTCAGTAAAACTTTTAAAACAACTATAATCACTGGCTTGTTTGAAATGACGTGCCATTTCAGCTGTCTGTGACCCTCACCTCCGTCTCTCCTCGCAGCTGCATCTCTGTCCTGAAATCCTCCAGGCTTCCCACAATGCTGTGCGGCAGCACCATCCCCTGTGCGTCAAACCGTGGCCCACCGGGACCTTTGGCACACAGAGAGAGTCTAAAACATCAATCAATCTGAACTCAGTGCTATGACCCGAAGCCACGCCCACATACCTGCATATTCAAACGGATGAGGCGGGGCAGCATCCAGTGGGGGGGGCCTCGCTACAATGACTTGAACAGATTTGCTGACCTCATCTGGGGGGCGTGTCTTACGGACATAAAGGGTCATAGGTTTGGGCTTCTGGGAATCGGAAGGAGGTTTAGGGATTCGCAGCTGAGAAGAAAAAAAACGACAAGACATGATACAGAAGATACACCTCCAGCTGTAACATCAGTGTGAATGAGGGGTAAACACACACACTCTCACCCTCTCAAGGTCCTGAGCTGTAAAGGCCAGACTCTGGATGTCGTGTCCGTTCAGAGCGGGACTGTGATCTTCCTCACCCACACATGAGGATGATGAAGAGATCTCCTCACAGCTTCTCAGCAGCTTCTTATCTGATTCACCAGACGAGAGGAGGACGAGACAAACCTGTGAAACTGTGACTACTCAAACCATTACAATAATACATTGTGATTAATGTTAAGATATTGTGACATTTAATGGTATTTACTTCACATTTTAAACTGCTTTTCTTGCATGTGCTTTTAAACGTACTGCACAGTATAGTGTTCACAGGTTCAGGGTTTTTACGATTTTGTAATATTCTGCTCACCAAGCTACATTTATTTGATCAAAAATACATTAAATAGGTGAAATAATATTACAATTTAAAATGACTGTTTTCTTTGTGAATATCTGTTAAACTGTCATTTATTTCTGTGATCAAGGCTGAATTTTCAGCATCATTACTCCAGTCTTCAAATCATTCTGATATGCTGCTCAAGAGATGTTTATTATTATTATTTTCAGTGTTGAATATTTATGTGGAAATTTATACATTTAAGTCTTTTGTAATGTTATAAATGTAATGCTAAATCCAAACGAAAGAAGTGACCCCCAAACTACAAACAAAGTGCAAAATCAAAAAAATTCAGAACTCTAAACTTTCTTAGACACATTTGAACTCACAAAAAGCACTCAGTTAAAAGATCACTACAGCGTGCCAGCATGTGATCAACGTCTCTGACGATCAAAAGAGAACAAAACATATCTCAACAAAAGAAGAAAAACACAAGCACGGCTAGTGTAAATGTCAGTAAGTGACTATCAAAGCAACGAGACAAAAACACTGACGTAATGTGATCAGGGCAAATAATGATATTTGATATATGGTCAAATATGACAGCAGCTTATAGCTATGGAAACACCTGAAGGCGCATGGAAACAGACAACGGCTGTGAATGAGCCTTTCCTACTAAGCCATAGTTTGGGAAGAAACATTCCCAAAAAAATACCTCCCCAAGTGACAGAAAATCCATTAAAAATGTATATATGTATTTCTAAAAAATTATAAACATTTAAGTGCAATATAACACTAAATATATTAAGTAAATTATATTATTGATTTTTTTTTAATCTAACAATTTGCAACACAACGGCTATTTAAAATCTTACATTTTAAAATTAAATTAAATTAGAATGATAAAGTTAATTAATTCAATACATTACATTAATCAAATATTACAACAAAGTATGATCAATATAATATAGTAAAATATAATATGCCTGCATGTGTCAGGGTTAGGTTTAGGGGTAGGGCATGGAAAATATAATTATTTCATTATAAAACAATAGAAGCCGCTGGAAACTCCCGCTATAGAACAAATGTGTGTTTAGATAGAGAGAGAGAACAGCAGCCCTCACAGATGAGAGCGAATATTAATGAGTCTCTCCAGCTGACCCAGTGTACTCTCTCTCTCTCTCTCACACACACACACACACACACACGCTGTTATATAAGCCTGTGCATCCTCAGCGTTCTGGAGAGGGATGAGCGTTGCCATGGTAAAACACAATAACTTTTTCCCCATTCAAACACACACATCCCAATGTCCTCTGCTGCCGCCAGTCTTTCCATCTGAAGAGTCAGAACACCCTGTATTGTTTCTCAGGCGGGGTGCCGGAGGCAAAAGTAAAGAGGTGAGATTGATTTTAAAAGTATGGAGGATTCACAGGAGAACAACAAACGAGGAAAAGTGGTTTCGTGCTCCAGCTCTCTCTGACAGGAGCATCATGAACCGTCTGCGGGAAGTGAGAAAGTGAGGATGACCGGAGACACACACACACCTGTGTCTCTGTCACACCTTATAAACACACAGCGACTGCAAAGAAGTCCTTCAGCCACACTTAAAGATGTCTTCAGAGTATTTCATTAGACAATGAGCAGGTGTCATTTATTGCAGAGAGACAGCACGGGATTGTTATTGTTACTTATTCATTTGGTCATACTTGAAAACTGAACACGTTCAGAAGTTGATATGACGATACCTGACGGAGATCTCGTTTCTCGTTTATTAATCCTGCTGCTTGATTTCCCGACACTCGCCATGAAGCCAGACCTCAGTCAAACCACAGCTACAGACCAGACTACACGTCAACGACGGTGAAACCCAGCAGAAGTTTGCACGGTTAGAGACTGTTTTGCACGGAAGTAGCACCTCTGTTTACAGCGCGCTACTTCCGTGTACAGACGCGTTGCCTTAGCAACGGGTGCGCAGTGAGCCGTTAAAAATACAGGGCTGCGCAGCGCGAAACAATAATAATAACAATAATAAATAATTAAATAAAAGTGTACGGTGAGGGATGTTTAAAATCATAGTTACTGTAGATTACAAAATTAAATTAGAATAAATATTGTTACATTGTTAAATATTGTTTTTATTTGCTTGATTGTTTTGTTTATTCGATCAATATCGTGACACTGTTACCGTTTTTTTGTAACTATTGTAAATACAATAAAATGCGTATTAAAACTGCACTTCCTGCAAATATTTCTTTTTTTTTTTTGCATATTTAAAAAAGTAAGTTTAGGTCTACCTATTAAAAAGCTAAAAAATAATGTGGCTTAACAGGAAGCCACTGTGTGCGTGTGAACATCACCTTGAAATGTTGTGTTTATTATTTATTTATTTATTTTAGTATTTAGGGTATTTATTTATTAGCCTTTAAAAAAACAGCCTGCATGTCACCTTGAATAAAAGTGTCTAAAATATTTGGATCGAGGAAAAGACCTATTAAACTTAAAAAGGAGGACAACAACCCAGCAGCAGGACCACTACCTCCGCTCTTGTGAAATGAGGAACAGGAGGAGCACTACCTGCAAAATGACCTCCAGCAGGCCACAAATGTGCATGGGTCTGCTCAAACGGTGCGAAAGAGACTCCATGAGGGTGGTATGAGGGTCCGACGTCCACAGGTGGGAGATGTGCTTACAGCCCAACACTGTGCAGGACATTTGGCATTTACCAGAGAACACCAAGATTGTCAAATTCACCACTGGAGCCCTGTGGTCTTCAAAGATGAAAGCAGGTTCACACTGAGCACATGAGTCTGGAGACGCCGTGGAGAGAATCCTCCATCATGACCGGTTTGGCAGTGGGTCAGTAATGGTGTGGCATTTCATTGGAGGGCTGCTCACCAGAGGTAGCCTGACTGCCATTAGGTACCGAGATGAGATCCTCAGAGCCCTTGTGAGACCATATGCCAGTGCAGTTGGCCTTGGGTTCCTCCTGATGCAAGACATCATGTCTCGCTCCATCCACAGACACCACTGGAGGATGCTTTGGTCCTGGTTTGGAAGAAGATCCCTCAGGAGACCATCCTCCACCTCATCAGGAGCATGCCCAGGTGTTGTAGGGAGGTCATACAGGCACGTGAAGGCCACACACACTACTGAGCTTCATTCTGACTTGTTTTAAGGACATTACATCAAAGTTGGATCAGCCTGTAGTGTGTTTTTCCACTTCAATTCTGAGTGTGACTCCAAATCCAGACCTCCATGGGTTAATACATTTGATTTCCATTGATAACTTTTGTGTGATTGTGTTGTCAGCACATTCAACTAGTAAAGAACAAAGTATTTAATAAGAATATTGCATTAATTCATGTGTTATTTTAGTGTTTTTTTGAGCAGTATATATATAGTACTACCTGCATGTCACTTTAAATAAAAAAAGTGTCTCTAATGCATAAAAGTAAAAAACCACATAACTTCTGAAAGTTGTATTGTAAATTTATATTTTTTGTAAAAACATATTTGTATGAAATGATGAACGGTTTTTCCTTTTCCCTAAGGAAAATCCTTTGATGTTGAATGCATTAATAATGAATATATGTAGGCAATTGTCTTTTATTCCATAACGCTTTCCATTGACATGTGTTTTATTTTAATTGAATTTCTCTGACCTAATTAAAGCCCAGCAAACGGACAGCTGTGGGCTGTACTCATTATGAGAGCTGGCCTATATCGCGCACCGCTACTGGAAACGTTTTGTTCCTCGCGGTACACGCGCACCTGTCAATCACACCGGTGACGCGCGCGCGGGTATATAAGCAGCGCGCCTCGAGCGCAAAGAAGTACTTCTCCAGAGCTCACAAGCAGAGGTGAATGCATCCGATCAATATAAACCAGATCTGCCTGTGTTCAATGTGCCCCGCCATGGAGCAGAGCGCCAAAGCGGCCGCAGCCCTGCAGGTGATCCAGACGCGCAGCTCGCCCAGTGTCCTGCTCGCGTACAGAAGCGCGACTCAAAGACTCGGCGCGACTGGGTTCAGCGTGAACACGCTCTCTAAAACCGGACTGGGAATCCTCAAACTGGCCACGACGCAGCTGAAGCAGCAGGAACAAAAGGCGCGTGTTGTGCGTGCGTCCAGTCTGGGTAAAGCGCACCCCGCGTCCGTCGACAAAAGGTCCCCTCTGGACCAACTCGCCGCGCTTGTCCTGCACGGCAACGCACGCCTCCAGCCGCTGGCGAACGAGTCGCACGCCACCAAGCCGCAGAACTGCAGGCGCATCGTGGTGCTCGGCGCGCCGCGCGTCGGGAAGACCTCCATCCTGCGCCGCTTCCTGCGCGACGGCTTCGAGGAGCGATACGAGCCCACGAGTGAGGATTTCCACAGAAAACTCTACCAAATCAGAGGAGAGACTTACCAGATAGACATACTGGACGCGTCCGGGGAGAGGAGCTTCCCCGCCAAGAGGAGACTGTCCATCCTTACCGGTGCGTAAAAGTTTCTAATACGCTCTTATTGGGATCGATTTTAACTGTAAAGCGTTTCTGATGGGCTAATATGAGTGTTCTTCTGAAGAACTTGGTGTTTCCTCATCATGGACCTTCGGATCAGTGTCAGTGGTTTTCAGCTAGACGGTGAAACGTTATTTGTGAAACCAAAAAGTGTTCCTCTTTTTTTTTGGAATCTCGTTTTTTGTATTAATAAATCCTTTTTTGGGAACAGTTTGGGACGTGAATTTCTATATGGCTTCATGATGGCTTTATAATCGCTGCATGAAGTTGTTGGTGTCAAAGCACCATACACTGATGGAGAGATAGATGATAATAATAATAATAATAATAATAATAATAATATGTATGGTGTATAATACTTATTATTATTATTATAAAAGTTATTTGTAGGGGGAAAAAGTTAAAACTGAAACAATGTTAAGTGTTAAAGTGTTAAAATCATTATCCAAGGATTCAGATCAGGTTTTTATAGACATAACCTTCTGACATAGTACCGATATAATATTCGTATTTTTTATATAAATAAAATAATAATAATGAAGCTGATGCTTTTGTCCAGTAAACGTATTGAGCCAATCAATATCATCATTATGAATTTCCATAAAGCCAATTAAAGTTTATTAATGTAGAATACGGAATTCTGTTACGCATGTTTATATTATTAAAATCCCTTTTAAATCATATAATAATGCAGGAGTGTCACACTTCCTTAATCTAAACTGTCTGTTTGAACTTTTCATTCCAACAACGCAGCATCTTTTCTGTAAACGATGTTTCGTTGACCCTCTGTCGTCTCTTCTGTGTTTTTAGGTGATATATTTCTGCTCGTCTTCAGTGTTGACGACCGCGGCTCGTTCGAGGAAGTACGCGCGCTGCACGCCGAGATCGTCGCGGCCAAAACGGCGCTGCACCGATCCAAGCAGAAGGCGTGCGTGCCGACGGTGGTCTGCGCGAACAAGGTGGACTTGCCCTCGGAGCAGCGCGCGGTGTCGCGGACCGAGGTGTTGCGCGAGCTCGGTAACAGCTGCGCTCTGTTCGAGACCTCCGCTAAAGACAGCGTCAATCTGGAGCAGGTGTTCGAGGCGCTGGCGCGGCGCGGCGGGCTTCCCCTCGAGACCGGGCCGTCGCAGCACCGCAAAGTGTCCATCCGCTCGTACCAGGCACTTCGGGCGGCTCGGCAGGCGGAGAGAGGGAACAAAGCGGCGGCGTGCGAGGCTCCATGCGGGGCGCTCTTCCCGCTGGCTCGCAGACCGAGCTTCGGCACCGACCTGCGGCTGGTCCTCGGGCCCAAAGCAGGCAGAAAACAGAGCAAAGCGCGGGACAAGTGTCAGATTCAGTGAAACAACTGAATCAACAAAGAACACTGACGATTTCGCAGACACTTTGATATGTGTTCACACACATTTCATGCTTTTCTTCTTTTGGAGATGGATTAGAACCATTTTTATACATTATATGGGGCGATGGAGCACAAAAGCAGTCATAAGTAGCACAGGTATATTTGTAGCAAATAGCCAAAAATACACGGTATGGGCCAAAATGCCAGACTTTTCTTTTGTGCCGAAGATCATTAGGATATTAAGAAAAACTCATCTATTAAATTATAGTAAATTTCCTTCCTTTAATATATCTTAATTTGTAATATATATTGCTAATAGCTTAATTTGGACACCTGTAAAGGCTATTTTTTTTCAATATTTGGATCTTTGGACCCTCAGATTTCAGATTTTTAAATAGTTTTATCTCAGCCAAATATTGTCCTTACAAACCATACATCAATGGAAAGCTGATTTATCCTGCTTATGACTGGTTTTGTGGTCTTTGACCATTCTTTGATAATCCTGGACAATAAAATGCATTATGCTGCATGCTATCATCGGAAGGCCTTGTACTGATGTACAGAGTCATTTTAATTCTGCTCAGTGCATTCTAATGTGTGAGGAACAATGAAGCGTTTATGTAAACTTTAGGGTTAAGATGACAGATGAGCATCACAAACCCTTTGTTGAAGACCTCTGCCATATCTAATGACTTGAATGAAAATACTGTGATACTGTGACATGACAAACCGAACTAACTTCTATCACTCAGAGCCTCGCTTTTATGGGGTGTTCTGATGAAGATCCACTGAGAATGACTGAGAAGTGGCTGAAATGCATGAGATGCTGTATAATATGTGTAGACATTTGAAATAAAACATTTTCATACAAAGCTGACGCCATGAGTCGGTCTGATGTTTGGTGAAAAGCTGTGCTAACAGATGCCGCCTCAGCCGGGCAATGAACTAGAGAGAAGTGTGTCACGATTCATTCATTCAAAATAAATAAATTACTGAGAGCCTGTGGGCGTTTGGATGAAATGATAGAGCCTTGACTCTCTGTGATTGCATAAGAGCTTTTACATGCTGCCGCACAGGATGTGCTGTGACAAAAAGAGAGGAAACTAACTGTACATTGCAAAATAAATCCAAAAAATATACGGTAAAAAACTGCTGATGTAACAATTTAGGTTTTAAGTTAAATTTGACCATTTAACAGGTTTTTACTGCAATATTTTCAGGGTTTTTTTTTTTTTTAAGTTAAAATCACAGTAGTTTTTTTTTTTTTATAGTGCATTCTGAATACAGATGACATGATGAAAATTAAACATATTCTAGGTTATTCATTTTAGGGAATGTATTCTGACTACTTTTTAGATGAGTTGTTATCATTACATTAACTATATTGATATTAAAAAGAGAAAATAGAATATATATATATATATTTTTCTGATATCAAGATCCTAAAATGCATCGAACATTACATTAGCGAGCTGACTGAGAGGACAATAGTGTGTTGAAATAGCTATTAATTAATTAAAGAAATGTGTAAAATAAAATTAATTGAAACATAAATGTAATATATTTTGTACTTGAACACTAATATAAATTATTTATATGTATTACGTTTTATTTTAAGGAGGTTGGCTGACAAAAACATTATATGAACACATTAATTAACATGAAAACAACATTACACACACACAAAATATTTTTGTCCAGACTTCTGTACTCAACGGAAGGTGTAATGACGAAATAGTGATTCATAGCTATTTATACTACGGGCCGTTGAATGCTTGAATCTGACGAACGTTCTGAGGTGTGCAATTATTTTCAGGGAAACGCACGGCGAACGTAGTTCCAGGCAGCTCTCTTGACC
>JAUMHP010000040.1:20644859-20655947 GCA_032361065.1 Enteromius trimaculatus
TTTTAATTCAATTTATTTTCAAATGTATTTAAAGAGTTTAGTCTAAATGGGTATTTATTAATTTAATCATTAAATATGAACATTAATTAAATATGGCTTTTTAAAATTAAATAAAATTTTAAATTAAATTTAAATTTTAATCTCTGTGTCTGTATTTTTATTTATGATTTTATTAATATATAATATATATTTTGATTATTTAAATTTTTGTTCTGTTGTTCCATTTTTTTATTTGCATTTGATAAAATTAGACCATAAACTGACTGTACAGTTATTGTTGACATGTTTTATCATAAGTCCTGATCCAGTTGTGCAGAACACACTGATTCATTCAGTCTTTTCAATACTCTCAAATCTCCAGGGCCCAGGCATTTGTGAGGTGCTTAATATTACCGCAGCTTTTACAAGTGCTTCTGATGATAACAGATGTTCAAAGGATGCGTTCAGGATTCCTTACGCCTTTCTGCAAACCAGCCTAATGTAATGCCGTTCATTATAAAACCGGCAGCATATGTGTTGGCAGCGTGAAATCGAATGCAACGTATCCATATCCTGCATTTATCAAGTGACCGCAGGGTCCTGAAGGTAAAGAGACTGCGTGCCGAATAGCAAAATGATCTGTAATAGCCTGCAACACCAGATTGCAGGAGAATAGACTGACGGATATAACTTGAAGTGGAAATTTTGATAAAAGATGAATTCAATGCATGACTAAAGGGAGAGTTTCTGGACGTTATCCAACCATTACTCCTTAAGCTGGAAACTGTGTAGAATAAAACATAAGCAGAAAGAAGTAAAAGCTATTGCGTTTTAATGCTCTAAAAGTCAATATGTGCCAGTCTAAGTCAAATTATGCATTAAACACAGTTAATTTTAATGCTAATCATATTTTATTTTAACAAATCTAATAGCTTCACACTCTTCAGGCTGTTCGCTTGGAAGAAAAAGGAAAAGTTCCCATCAGCAAAAATGACTTTGTACCGGTATTCAAACACTTGGATGGGTTTGACTACGTGATAAAATCTAGACTATGGCAGGCAAAAAATAACATAAAGAATATGTGTGGAATGCATAATTTCATGCTCTGTTCTTCACTTCTTTCCAAGGGAAGTTTTGCTCATAGACATGCATTACTGATGCTCCCCGTGCAGACTAAAAGCAATTAGTATTTGTAATCGAACAATCCATTTGATCGTTTCTTTATTTGTAAATGGGAAGCATGACGTGAGTTTTAGTTCATAGTGATGGTCATAATATTGACTGATTTTAGATTAGTTCCGTGTTGAGGAGTGCTGTTAGCGTGTGATGTTATTCTGCCACGTCTCCTGGTTAATGGGCTGGAAGTTTCATGGGATTTACTGCACGCTCTTTAAAAGCTGAGATCATCTAAACGGCTGTCTCTGGAGATGGACTGCACTACAGACATGAGATAAACCCCAATTAGTTCCCCCAGCCAAGATAAATGGCCATATTTGCATGCCATCTCATTAATATTCCTTTACATTTTGCCCTGCGTACTACTTACACTTTCCATGTCTCCTGTTTTTATTCATTTATTAGATCCTCGTCACTCATTCCTCAAACTGCTCTCTGTGCTGTTTTGATGATATAATTCTGGATGATATGGCAGATGCATACACCAAAGTTTTCAGTTATGACATCTATGTCCTGTGGTTCGTTTATTTGAGTAGGGGAGTTGTTGAACAACGCTAAAAAGCATTAGTTATGCAGTGTGAACTTATTGATTTGTAGAATAAATTGCATGTTAGCAGCACATAACTGTTCAAAACTTACTTTATTAAATATTCATGTGCTTTGAATCATCACAGATGCTTTAATGGGCTTGTATGTATTTTGTATAAAAATGAAGTCTTCATTTTATAAACATATATGTAAACATTACTTTTGGCTAATATTTAAACCGCTGTTCGTGCGATATTCTTCAAAACCTTTGTTTCACACATAAGAAATTCATAGGTTTAGAACTTTTTTGATGAACTTATAAATATGAATATTTGTTTTAATATTTAATATAAATATGTATTTATTCATTTAGTTATGTTACAAAATACACATTTATTGTTTATTTAATATGAATACATTTAATATTTATTAAGGAGTTTATTAATTAATGAGTTTAAATATTTGTCATATTATGTAGAACCAAATTACTCAAAATGAAATAAATGTTGAAATATAAAATAAATAATTAAATACATAATGAAATGCATAAATATAAATAAATGTATAAATTAATATATATTTCTTCATCTGTATTTATTTCTTCATTCATTGATTCATTTATTTATTCATTATTTTTTCATAAAAACTTTTATAAAAAATAAATACAGATAAATAAAACAAACATCTGCCTAATATTATAAAATCTAATATATAAATTAATCAATAATAAATAAATAATTGAAGATATTCTTAAATATTTGTTTTAAATAATTTTATCAATGTATTGAATTATTTTAATTATGCTTTAAAGATTTATTTATACATTTCATCATTTATTTAATTATTAAATTAAGTAATTTAGCCCTCCAAATTTGACATTTATTTATTAAATATAAATATTTATTGATTAAAGATGAATATGTATTGATTCAAATAAATAACTATTTTTAAAGCCTTTTTGTCTTTGTTTTAAAATTGTAAATCTAATTGTAAATCTTAACCTAAAGTGTAAAAATAATAATGAAATGTGCAAATTAAAACATAAATCCAGAGTTTACAGATATGGAAGTGTGTGTTGCTTTACTAAAAAAAATAACATTAAATGATTCAAGATTTAGCTCAAAGCGCCCAAAATCAGAGTTCCTCAAGTTTATTAAGAGATCTAGTCGCGCAGAAGCGTATTTGTTAAGAAAAATTACCAATTTGGAATAAACACACGCAGGGTGAGCAGCCAGAATTACTGAGAAAACCGATGACAAGATTGTAATTGGGGCCTAGAGATGCACAAAGTGTAGTAGCACAGCAGTGACAGTGATGGGACGGGGCCGGTCGGTGCGTTCTGATGATAGAGGCCTCTGCTGGTGAACCCCTGACATGACTCCTGCGGATGTGACAGTATTTTAAAGCTCACTGATGCGTCTATAATTAAATGCCCTGTTAAGCAGCACTCCAGCGCAGCACTCGCCGCAACAGTCAAAGAGTGAATATAGTCCACTAAATGAATAAACTTTTTAATGAGCTCTCGGCTTTCTCATTTGGCCATTGGCTGATAAACGATGCGCTCCGTGTTCTTGTTTCGTGTCTTAACAGCGCTGCTCTTAATTTAAGCGGCACACAGTTGGTTCAGTGATTAATTGAAATGCTCTGCGAGTGTGTATGTGTGAAATTACATCTATTTATAGAGACCCAGAGTGTCACACAGATGCCAAATGCTTCTCTTTTGCATTCTTTTCTAATATAATGCAACATTTCTCATTAGCAACCTAAAATTGCTCATCAAGTGCACTAATAGACCCTTATTCCTTCGTGATCCTTAACCTTTTTCCCCTGAAGAAATGAAAACATGGTTGGCTTTATTGTGCAATGCAAAGCTCATTCCCATGTTATAACCTGACCCGAAGACACTTTTGCCTGTTTGTTTCAACACCATTGTTAAAAGTTAAAACCATCAGTCGATTAAATTTACTCGCACTTTCTGTTGCCGTTGTATTGACACAGTATCTTATTCATCGATTAGAAGCATCGTTCAGACTGATTTCATATCTGTAATCTCTGGATTTATGAATTTAGCACTCCCCTCCAGTGAAACTATAAGGGCTGTTTTGTGCTTGAAGCAGCACTGACTGTACAGACTGATGACATCAGTGCAGTGAGAGCTATAGACGCTCATTATGCTTTGAATCGCTCTCGCTGTACTTTAATGTCAAACACTGATTGTTCTGTGCAGTGCTGCTTCAAGTCGAACACACATAATAACTAGAGCGCATAAGTGGTTTGTCCGTTCAATCATGAGTTACTGTCATTAGCCTTAGATACGGTAATGCATTTGAGAGCAGAGAGGAGGGATTATTTTTTTCACAATTTGGATACTTATTTCATTTACTTTACGTTTTTTTAGCATTCAAATTTGTCTGGGTGGTTAATAACACATTTTGTTCTGGTGTGACGAACTCAGAACACACATTTAATATTGACGTTATACAGACTTTAAGTCAGAGTTATGCAAAAGTGCAGGGTGTGAAAGCTTAGATCTTGACCGCTTATAAAGTATCCCCCATATGCAACAAAGGCTGTTTACACCTAAGATACATTTTGATTGATTGGATCTGAGACCAGTTTATACAACCCAATTCCTGAAATGTTTTTTATTATTTAATTTGAATAATTAAAAGACTTTCAAATAACATAAGCCAATATTTTATTCACAATAGTACAAAGAACATGACATGTATTTAAACTAGGGCTGTCAAATGATAAAATTTTTTAATCAAATTAATCAGGATTTTCAGTGGATTAATCAGGATTAATCACTATTTGCAACTACACCTGAATTTTGATCAAGAACAACGCACTATCACTTTAATTCAGCGTAATCAGCGCAGCAAAAACAGACTCGGTACCAAAACTATTCCTGCTATGCGCTGTTGCGCCGCCTTGACCAAAGCATTCACAAAGCCGCTGTCAGCAAGACTCACTGTGACACTTCACTGCAGCATGAGAGCGACACAGTTCATGTGTTCATGGCGTGTAAGACGAATTGCGGCACCATGTTGCGTGCACTGTCAGTTCCAGTGGTTGTCGTTTTGCCCTCACTTATGTGCAACAGACAGGAACTGTTCTTTACAAGCCTCCGCAAAATCACGCTCCTCAGTTTTTAATACAGCCAGGTAAAAGACTTCAGTTCCCACGTGTCACACGTGCAGTTACTCCGAGGTAATTGTTGCCCCACTTTCCTGACAAATAATTAGTCACACTGCGCACGCGTGAAATGTGTTAATGAAATTGACGTAATTAACGGGAAAAAAAAAAAAATTAACGCCGTTAACGCGTTATTGTTGACAGCCCTAATTTAAACTCAGAATTTTTACACTTTTATCCACTAAATAAGCTAATTTCAAATTTGATACAGGTCTCAAAAAAGTTGGCACGTGGGCAACAAAGGGCTAAAAGTGCAAGAAATTTTGGAAAGATACAGCTGGGAGAACATGTAACAATTACTTGAGTATGGCCAGACACACGTCACGAGTGACTTTGTTTACGGACGTAGTGGTACAGGACACGATTTTAAAACCTGACAATTACCGAGGCGAGTTTAGCGAGTTTGTCCTCTTTCTCGACAGTCCAAATTCTCCATCGCGCTGCCATGTTCATCTTTCTTCTTCTGTGGTTTCCTTTTTTTAGCTTTTGATTGGTCATTTCTAGTTTGCTCAACAAATCGGCTCGTTCAACAGCACGCACGTCACGCTTTCAATCTGAAGTTTTTTGACATGTTTAAAAATGATCGTGAGATCGGGAAGTCCTCGTAAGGCACTCTGCTTGTCTCGTAATTTCTTACACACCATACGAGCCCTGACCATACGAGGAGAGGCGATTTCCCCCTTTAGGGAGGGCCCGCCTTTAGACAGGCTGCTCAGTTAACGCCAATGAGTACACATTTATATAGCACATTTTCCACCTCCAACAGCAAAACCTCTTGTTCATTATCGTTAAAGTTCTTTGTTTTTTGTTTCGGTTTCATAATTTTCTTTCTCGAGACGAGCGGCGTTTTGCAGAAAGCCTTTATGGAGCTGGTTTGGGTGTGTATTATGCAAATTACTAACCTTGTTCGCGTGGGCGCTCCTTTAAAGGACTCCAAATTCACTAATGGAAGAATGAGTTGGAGAACAAGCTCCTGTGCATACACGCGTGTTGTGAATTAGGCGGAAACATACGCAATTATTAGTGAGTGAGACCCAACGATCCTCAACATCAAATTGCAAAGGCTGTGCAAATTGCATCATTTGCTTACTAAAACTGAACAGACTTCAGCTTTGTGAAATTACCCTACATAAAACTGCATAAAAGCAGATGGGCTGACTGAAAAAGTTAACTTTCTGACAGTAGGTGGCGCTTATGAAGCGGCAGTGATTCTAATAGCTAAATTCTGATCTCATCCACATCTAGCTAGTTTTAGCTGTACAAAACTGCTCATTTTGCTGCTTGATATTGATTTTTTTAATTATAAACACACTGGTTTATAGTGCAAACAGTTTTACAGTTTACCACACGTTATTATTCCTCTCGTTATTTTCCTATAGAAGCTAATGAAGCAGAAGCATTGCCCATAGACTTCTCATTGAAGTATAAATATTCGATAAATATTCTTTAATATGCATTATACAGAGGTGAAGCGGAAATAAATACAATCTAAACCTTTCTAAAGACAGCCAGTTCCCCTTAGAGATAATTCATATGAACTCCTACCCCCTCTCAGTTCATCTAAAATGTCAGCCTACTTAAATCATCACGTTTTCATCAGTTTTAGACTGACTCGGGTCTGCTGCTACATCCTTATGACAAAGTTTACACCTCTTCAACGGCACGTCCCATAATGTTTAAGAATGAGGTCAGGAGCAGGCCTTTAGTGGTTTTGCCACCGCATCTATAAAAGCTATCAAATCGAATGCATTTTGTAACTACCTCTGGAAGTGGTCAAAAGCGCGAAACCTTTCAGTATTTAGCATGGACAGAAATACATCTCAATAGCAAGGGCCAAGATAGCCTTAGGGTTATTACGTTCAAGTAGTATCCTGCAGCGTGAAAAGCCCAGCAGCCTACTACTTTGCTGTGTTTGAGCTGAAATTGCTGTCTGCTCAATAGAAATGTCTTTTGTTTGTCTGTTTCTTCAGCTGCTCGTCGTAGGAGCTCAGGGGGAACAACAGAGCAGATGTTCGAGCCTCCGAACACCAAATGCACCATTGAATCCTCCAAAGGCGCTGTGTAAGTACTCGGTGTGATGTTTTTAGCTCCTGCAGGAGCTAGTACAAGTATCATTCGAGGAACACGTGTCCTCCTAGAAGAGCAGGAGAGATTAAACACCGCATTGAGACGACTTGGACGGGGTATTCTCATTACTCTTTATCCTGTCATTTGTCATCCCGCTAGTGTTACTGCAGATTGGCTGTCTGCCTTGAGCTCCTTCCTTCTCCTTCTCTGTCGCTTTCTTCATGGCTCATTTGGATGATTAGAGGACAGAAGGATTAACCGTATGGTGCTATCTGTGTCCTGGCCCATTTAAGAAACCATACTCAAGTTTTGCTTTGTAATTCCTCAGTTAGAGCAGACCAAGACGCAGTCTGCTCTTTATTGTGTACTTTTTTCATATCGTTAAAGACTTTTAAAGCTATATTTTTGATTTGATGGCTTTAAATGACATACAGACCAAAACTCAAGATGTTGTTCACTGTAAATCATTCTCTTTGAGTCATCTGCATTTGTGTTTTTGAGGCCAAGCACCTTTTTGGTGAAGTATCTCTCATATGGAGTCGATTGCTGATGGCTGAATTTGTATTAAATTGTTAGTTGATTTTGGGATGTTTGACTATTCATAAAGTTTTGGTGCAGACTACTAAATGATCAGCGTTTCTTTTGGTTGACTTTATCTCTGTCTGTAGATTTGTGACTTTACATTGGTTTTTAGTTCTATAATAGGTGTTTATAGAGAGATTTGTTTATGTACCATTCACCTAATTTTATAGAACATTTATTTAAATAGCTGTTGACATTAAAATCAAGGGTTTTCATAATTGAACAACAATTTGGAAAACCTGTAATGCAAAAATATTTTCATTTCTAAGTTAATCAGCTGGAGAAGTATGATACTTTTTTTTAACCATATTTCCTTAATAATGGTAACAAATATGAATAAACATAATGTTTATTGGCAATTAATTATTTAATGCTAAACATTAGGGCCTTTTTTGGAAGTCAACAATGCTGAATGTGATATTTTACATTTCATAAGACATTTCTGTTGCTCAAATTTTACATGAGACAATTATTGGCACATGTACAGCACTATGAAATTACACTTTTTTATTTTTGTAATTTAAGCAAATGGAGTATGTTTTTGAAAAATTTCAGTATTTACACTAAAAAAGTGATTTTCTTTTTTTAATAAAAGTGTACTTTCCATTTCTTTGTGAAATTTCTGAGTGAATTGTTTCAAAGGGATTTTTTGCAGTGCACTGTGTATAGCTTAGATAAGTCAGTCCTGAAGGGTTTGATGTGAAATGTTAGAGTATATATACAGTAGTATTGTGAGGATTTACTCTCCATGAAGATTAATCTTCAGTGTCTTCCCTCACATTTGCCAAGATATTGCTTAATGCCTTGCACAATGTGCCTGTGAGAACAACGTTCCCGAAGACCATAAATATAGCCATTTTTCTTCCTTCTCCGTGTGAAGCCAAAGCGCCGGGGCTCTGCTGACTTAAATTCAATGAAGGGAGGAAAAACGAGCCAGTGGTCGCTGGTCGGTGGGTGCCATTTGTAAAAATTCCCTTGATTTGAATGAATTCACATGAAAAAAATGTTAGCGGTCGTGACAGGTCATTAATATGGCGCTGTGTTGTGATTTAATGAGGGAGTGTTGAAATGCCACGGGAGACTCTCGGTGGTGCTACAAGAGAATTTTTTATTTCTGGTTAAGCGCTGCGTGCTTCCCATTGTGTTTCTCTGTGTCTCTCACCATCATAACAAACCCAAATCTGCAGGATTAACCAACAACAATAACGTTTCCGATGGAAAGTAGCCAGAAAACATGTACTGTATTATTAAAGCATTTCTTTTTTTCCTGTGTTTGAAGCATTCAAGCATTCATAAACTATTATATGGAGATGCACAGTAAAGTTCAAGAGCAACTTACGCAAGTACAAGCTGTTTCAATGCTCTAAAAATATCTGTTTGTGAGGAGTGCAAACTGCAAATAATAGCACTGCGTGTTATTTGTATGATATGAAGGATTGGAAGTAGAAATGCAAGGTGAGCTTTGATGAATTCACACTGGCAGTAATTTTCAGTGTTTTTGAAAGAAATCTCTTCTGCTAATCATGATTGCATTTGCTTGATTAAAACTGTAATATGGTATTATTATTATTAGCATTCAAAATAACTTATGCCTTTATTTGTCAAAAATACAAAATGCTAATATTGTGAAATATTTTTCTCATTTAAAATAACTGTTTTCTATTAGAATATATATGAAAGTGTAATTTATTCCTGAGATGCAAAGCTGAATTTTCTGCATCCTTACTCCAGTCTTCAGTGTCACATGATCCTTTAGAAATCATACTAATATGCAGAAATAATTAGTTGCTCAAGAAATTATTATTATTATCAATGATACTAACTTTTGAGGAAACTTTTTTTTTTTCAGGATTCTTTAAAAATAAAAAAAAGCATTTATGATTCATGTATTCATAATCTTAATAACACAAATTGCAGTCATGTTTATGCATGACTAGAATTAGAATTTTCAGCTTCAAGGCTACTGAATCCATCTTATAATAGATATTTTCAAAGTAATGACTAGCTCTCGAGTCTATTTAATGGTACTGATGTCTAGGTCACCTCTGGTTCCTGGAAAGCAGTTGTTCAGAGCTGTTTAGTGTCACGATCACCAACCAGAGTGCCCTCGAGCCCCACCAGAGGGCACTACACCCTGGACTGTAATGTGTGTCACCCCTGTCTGTGTGTTATGTCTCCTTTGATCACTTGGTTGCATGCGTCATGTTCCGATTGGTTCCCTATTTTCATGTGTCTCGTTCTCATTTGTTGGTTCTGTCTTGTGTTCCCCTCTGTCTAGCTTAAAAGAAGCCCTCACCCTCTCTCCGGCGCTTATTATTGTATAGCCTATCCTCTGTTTCTAGCTCCTGTGTTTTCTTTGTTTTTCCTGTATTTTTGGTCTTGGACTGTGTTCTAGTTTTTTGATTGTTTGCTGCCTGCTCTGACCCTGGCTTTGTTATTGGATATGCTCTTTTCCCTTTGCCTGGTTTGTTCTGTTTTGCTGGTGTTTGACCCTGCCTGTTGACTGTTTTTGAACAAAGCCTTTGCACTTGGATCCCCACTCGACCCATGGAGCCTACGTAACATTTAGAGCACACCATCAAGAACATACAGTGCTGTAAAAAGCATCCACTCCTCTTTGAGTTAAAGCATGAAACCAATTATCTGTATACCAGACTGTTAGCAAAATAAATGATTCTCTTTGATTCTATTCCTTCCTTCCTTTTTTTTCTTTTGGTGGGTGGGTGGGCCACTCATCCTTTCAAGTGGTCCTGTAAACATGGGCCAATTAACAATTTTCAAGGAAGATTTCTAAATCATTTAAGTGCATGGATCATGAAAGCTTTGCTCTTTGTCTGATCGGAGACCTTGTTGTCCACGTGGAGCTCATTCTCCTTTGCTCTCATTGTTATCCTTCATTATCACTTTCCATCTCAATGAAGAAATAATCACTCAAATAGTCTGATAATGCAGAGGTATGGATAAAAAATAAGTCTGTTTCTTTGCTCTAATAACCAAATTGGTGCTATTGTAGTATCACAGACACATTTTTCGCAAAGTTGAAGTTGTCTTAGTTGGGAAAATATCTATTGGTGAATGCAAGGAATGGCATATTTGTGTTATACCATAAAAAAGACAAAAAAAAGAAAAGAGAAAACATCATAATCATAAAAGAGTGAAAAATGAATAATCAACTTTACTTATCTGTAATTTTATGCCAAGTTAATAAAACACAATACAAAATAAAAAAGTAAAAAAAAAAATATAACATTCCATAGTAAAATTAATAATAAATTACAGTGAATAAAATTTTTGAATTTTAAAGTATTAGTAATTTTTGTTGTTGATGAATGTTTTGAAATTTCTTTATAGTTTAGATTTTTTTTTCAGTTTTCGTTATTTGACTTCTATGTGAAAAATAATAAAATGAATAAAATGCAAATAAGTTTCATTTGCCAAATGTTTCCTGAAAAATGGTGCAAACTTTTTTCCTCTTTGACAATTGGTAGTACCATGATATTTTTTGAGAAATCGTAGGCCTAGTCATAAATGATTGTAAACTAGCGTGTCTTCAGAAGT
>JAUMHP010000040.1:20656047-20668704 GCA_032361065.1 Enteromius trimaculatus
GTGCTTTTGTATTGTTTTGGGCTTGTGACACCTCACTGTCACCATGAATTGCATCTAAAGATGATTGTTAATGAATAAAAATACCTACCTGGTATCATTGCTTTAACAAACCTTGGTGCACTTTTTAGCAAGCCATGAAATGCGTACCAATAAGTACATATCACTGCAGTTTTCATAGACTAGGTTTGTTCAGTAACTCACGGAGAAATTCAGAACCGTTACAATAAATACCTATATCAACAAAATAAAAATGTGCCAGGGTTCACATATCGAATTTGTGTTGTAGCTTCACTCAGTTGACATTTCTCTTTGAAATTGCAGTGAAATGTGCAGTAAGGTACGTAAAACGGTGTTGCACAAAAAGTGCGCAGAGGTACATATTTTTTTATGAGAGCAGGTTGTTTTTTTTATTGACATTAAAAATGAAATTTTTGCTCAAGAATACACATCAGTCACCAACATCTGCAAACGGTAACTGGACATGGCAAATGTCCAAAACCATTTTGGAGTGGTTCTTGTGCAATGCACAGTTGCTAATATTCAATTATGGAGCAAATAAATGGCACATTTAAATAATCCCATTTGGCTTTTCTAAAGCATGCGTCATTACATTAGATTGGGCAAATCCGAGCCGAAAGTTCTTCCACCTGCTCAGGAGGCACGTGAATCCTGATATCTGAATAGCCTCGTAACTCTGTGTTTGTTAAAGCTTCACACCTTCACGCTGATATTCATTGGTCTTGGGTTGCGATTCACAGAGCAGAAAGCCCTTTGAAACAGCCAATATATTTTGAAGCTCTCTACTGACTTTCACATAGAAATTTGTTGAAATCCTGTTCAGGCTTTATTTGTGATAAGCTCCAGTATTGATGTTGTACTTAGTGCCGAGAGCTTATTATATATTTCCAGCAGCACACAGAGAACTGAAAGCCATCATCACCTCTGAACTTTATTAGACTGAGTCCCCGTGGCGTCGTGCAGTTTAGCGCAGGCATTTGTGTTGCAGATTACAGGGATTTTATTATATTTATATATGGAATGACATCCATATAAATAGTTGCAAAATATTTAAGTCTGCTCTCATAAATATATGTATGCATGGTAATATAGTGTGAGGTTTACTGTATATATTATGCTACGTTACAAAGCCACAGTAATTCATAGCTTGTACACAACTGGTTGATTTGTGGCATCGAGAGCTGGGCTGCTCTTGGGCTTCAGGCATGGGATTTCTTAAATCAAAGCTCAAACTCTTGATTCATGGTTGCGGTCCGCCTTGCCTGGTGTTTCTATTACTCTTTTTGGTCCCCAGTTCAAAGTTAATGCATAACCAATAGGCATCTTGACAGGCCGTAAAGAAATCAGACAGTATAACAATGTATGGGGTTAACTCTCCTCCCAATGATTAAACGGCATTTTTTTATGCAATTAATCTAGTAAGTTGGTGGTTTCAAATATGTCTAATCAACCAGAAACTGTTAGTATTACTATGTGTACTAATATTTGTATAAATGCTCATGCCAAATGCAGTTAAAATCAAACCTTGTAGCTATGATACACATCTGAACTGATATTTGATGTAAATTTTCAAGTATTGAATATATTTTTAATTATAAATAAATAAATAGTATAATTAATATACTTTTCAGTAAATATATTTATAAGTTATAAACATTATAAAATGTAATATATATATTATAAAATCAAAGGTTTAAAGACAGTTTTTTTTTTTTACTATTTTATTATTCTAATAATATTTATGTAATTATATTACAATATTTTAATAATACATTTAAAAAGAAAATGAATTATAAATATTTTAGAATTTATTTGCAATTCTAAATATTTACAGTCATAAAATAAATAAATAAATATATATGTGTTTATATATTATAAAAAAAATCCATTATAGATGTTATAATAGATTTAATAATAAAGTTATACTATTCAGTATATTATAATAAAATAAAGCTAATATCACAGAGATGGCAAAGTCATAATGAAATTAGCCATAGATGAAGACACACAGTTTTTACTTTTGTAAGTTTTTAACTAGTTTTGTGTTGTATTGTTTAGTAGAACAAATCCCATAAAACTACTTCCTCAAACAAACTCAAAATTCCTCAATATTTCCTCCCAGACTAAGTACAGTTCGAAGCCGATTGGTTGAACTGTGCATTATTTCCTTCATTCCACTTCTCTCATCTTGGGTTTACGTCATCGATCCTCTCCTCCTCTCTTGCAGTTCTTTGAAAATATATGTTCCTTCTCTGTGTGTTTCTCTCTTGACAGAATCTTCAGCCCTGCTCCTAATCGTTACAGCAGCAGCCGCCGCCGGGGGCAGGCACATACCCGTCCCAACGCTGGTGGTCACACCTCCTCTAAATAAACCTGACGGCTTTTACCCAGGAGCAGTGCTTCAGAGCGCAGGAACAGAGACGGCCTCAAATCAGCTGCAGCTAAATCTCTCCATTTCCTCCAAAACACACCATCTCCTTCCACGGAGCTGTCTTTATGACATGACTTTTGTTTGTTTATGAAGCACGTGTATGAATATTACCGGTATAATACTGTAGTACATATATACATAGAATTTTAAACATTTCGTTTGTTTGCTTTGTTTTGACAAAAATCAAAACAGAAAAAAAATTCTTAAAGACTAATTGATACACATTTCGAAACTGTCGAGGATAAAATGCACTCATTAGTACAATACTTCCATTGTGGTATTTCAATGAGCCTAGTTATTTTTAACAATTAGTTAATGTTCAAGGTTTGTTCGCAGTGTTGCAGCCAATGCTCCACGGAAGCTAAGTCATATGGTTCTCCCAACCAGGGGAAAAGGGGTGGTTGGAAGCCTAGTATGCACTGGAAGGGAGTCATCTGGGTGGAAGGTTTCCTCAATGAATTTTGTGCATACTCAGCCCATAGTAGTTATTTGCTCCAATCATTCTGGTTGTTGTGACAGTATGAATGTAAGAAACGGATGAGTTCTTTATTTAACCTTTCGGCTTGGCCGTTGGACTCAGGGGGATATCCTGAGGTCAAACTCACGTAAATATTAAGTTGTGTGCAAAAGGCCTTCCATACTCGTGATTGGAACTGAGGGCCTCTGTCTGACATGATGTCCTCTGGTAGCCCGTAATAACGAAAAACCTGCTCCATCATTACTTGTGCCATCTCCCAAGCGGTGGGTAATTTGACCAGTGGAACGAAACGACAGGCCTTGGAGAACCTGTCGATGATGGTGAGGATGGTAGTGAAACCGTTGGAGGTGGGCAAATCTATTACAGCGATGTGCGACCAAGGACCGTGTGGGAGAGGTAAGGGTTGAAGCATTCCTGGGTGGTAAGTATTCCTGGATGGCCGGCACTGGGGTTATTATGAATCATGTGGAGAAGACGATCACGAAGTGTTTCAGGTACATAGACTTTTCCTGGTGGGCATTTAGGAGGTGAAGGGTCATTGGACTAGGCTGCTGTGATCTCCCTCATGATGTCCCACTGTACTGAATGATGGAAGAAAGAATGATCGTTTCTGATTGAGTGGTCTGAGTGAATTGATGGGACAGAGCGTCTGCTTTGATATTCCTAGAGCCTGGTCAAAACGGGAGAAGAACAGAGACCATCTAGCCTGCCGGGAATTGAGTCAAGTACGTAAGTACTCAAGATTCTTTGGCCCCCTCTAGCCAATGCCGCCACTCCTCCAACGCAGCCTTTAATGCCAACAATTCACGGTCATGGTCTGGTTAGTTGATAACGTGAAGACTGATCCTTTCAAAAATGAAGTGAGCTTGTGATCAGGGTGAGTTCTTGGGTTCTTTAAGAGATTCCCCTGGACCCTATAAGTCGGCCGCCGAGGGCTGCCACAGATACCGTAGGTGAGCATGTAACAAGAGGAATGCAGTGTTTAGAGGTAAAATCCAGATCTACAAAGTTCCCAGCAGCCCCAGAGTCAATAAAGGCTTTGGTTTAAATTATTTGATTTGATTGAGGATAGAGATGCGACACTCACCCGGTACGTTTTGGAGCGTGGTGGACGAATGGGACAGTTGGCCCTGATGTGACCGGCCAGACCGCAATACATGCACAAGTTATTGTTCCTTCGATCTCTTTCCTCCTGTGTTAAATGAGTGTCTCCTATCTGCATGGGTTCGGCTGAGTTGGTGATGAAACGGAGTACATGATGAAAGGGTGCATGGCTAGTTTTGCGGGAATGGAGCAGATGGTCGGTGCGAATGGCGAGATCCATAAACTGTTCTAGAGTTTTATCCTAGTCGCGGCTGGCAAGTTCGGTTTGTAACTCCTCTCTGAGTCCGCGACGGTACATGGATTTAATGAATCGCTGTCCGAGCCAATCTGAGCTGCGAGAGTGCGGAAGGTCATGGTGTACTCCGCGGGAGTGGAATTTCCCTGTTTCAGGCTCAACAGTTCATCCTTCGCATCCCTTCCGTTCCCTGTGTGTTCAAACACCTCCTTGAACTGACGGATGAAACGGATATGAGGGAAAAGCCATCCTGCGTCCTCTCCACAGCGACCCAGTCGAGAGCCTTTCCGGTGAGCACCTTTGAGTCGTCCGTGGTGAAACAGCTGGGTTGCTGATTCATATAAATCACTCACTGGCTGAGGCTGAGGGTGAGTCGCCGGCCTGGCGGCTTGAGCTTGGGCAGTGGCGGCTGTGGTGAGTGCCTGAACGGAACAAACTAGTTCCTTCGTGAGTGTGGCCAGTTTGTCCAACTGCTGATGATGCGTGACAAGGACTGAAACTTGGCGGGACACCTCACTGATGACCTGATACATCGCCGCTGGATCCTGTTCAGGCGAAGTCTTCTGTGATAAATTCCCAGAGACATCCGGATCCACTTGCAGCTTTAATAGAGTAGTCAGGCAGGCAAAAGTCGGTATGTCAGAGGAAGGCAAATATCGTAGTCGGTAATCAGGCAGAACAAATCAGGGCAGGCAGCGAGAATCAGTAAACCAGAGAACAATCCAAAATCAGACCAGAATAACATACAGGAATAAACGCTCAGTAATGACACTGTGGTAATCGAACTGACGCAAAGCTCTCGTTTAAATAGTCCATTAAACTAATTGCATAAGTTAAAATACAATTATAATGCAAATGCAAATATTAAATGTATAATGTTATTATGTTGCATAAATCATTATTATATTATATGCAATTTATTTTTTGCCGAATTTGGCCAGTAATGGACATTTTAGTTCTGATATAAAGATAAAGTTGTTGCAGTCTTCACAACTGTACAATCAGCATTTCACACGCTTCGTTCAGCGACTTGATTTCTTTTAATAAGTCACCATAATGCATTGTGGGATTGCTTTCTCCTGACGCTAACAAATTAGTTTTTTCAAAGGCAGCAAACTCTTTACTTTTTTTTTTTTTTTAGAGCAGCTTTTGTGTCCGAAACAGCCCTGATGCCATAAAATGGCAAGGTTATGGAACAAAGCTTGTATGTGTGTGTGTGTGTGTGAGTCAGGTAAGACAGCTCAGACACATTTATCTGGCACTTTACAGTCCCAATGATGGGCAATTCATTACTGTGCAGCGCTTGTATATTAAACGTGAGAGAATCAGTGAATCTGGCTGTTTACTCAGTTAATACAGTCTGATTTTCTTCATTAGCGCTGCTGCTTGACTTCCTTCAGTGTGAAAGAGTGTCTGTCTGCCGGGTAATTGTTTAACCTCATGAATAAGTAAAGCCCTGCTATTGATGGTGATGAACATGTGGCGTGGTAGACCCTTTGTTTCGAGAGCTCTGCTACATATCGTTGTTTTGTAGTGTATTTGAGTCTGTAATGAGCAGCGTTCTCCATTTGTGTAATATATTAGCCTGTGGTCAATAGCTGCATCAGCGCTGTAATGAATGCTGCTGTTATCATGCGCTGGGGAACACAATCGATCATCTTGTTTTTCACGCCCTATAAGGTGTTATTGATTAACCATAGCTTCTGTAGTTTTCATTCTTCTGCGTGTTAAGCTCATCAGATAATAATTAGCCTCTTTCAGACGCCTGTTTAATCGCTGAAAGTTCGCGAGGAGAGAGTTGTATTGCTGTGCAAATACACTGATTGCTTACTAAAAATGCAATTATATCCATCCTTGTGTCATTTGAAAGTCTGTCTTTGTCGAACGCTCAAGGTGAGTTTTCCAAGATTATCGTGGTTATCTCTATTTATTATCTCTATCTCGGTTTGATCTGTAAATGAATCGTTTTTGCAGTCGGATCTTTTTCAGTGAATCAGTTGATTCACAAAACAAGTCCCGAAGGATTCTTTTATTAAATCAGAATTTCTTATGACTCCATGATTCAGTTCCAGCAGGAAAGCAAGATTTTAAGCGAATAACAGTTGCTTTTGGTCTGTTCATTACACAAATCTGTCAAATGAAGACTTAAGATCGCACAGGATTCATATAAACCACTTTTATGGTGACTTCATGCTGATTTTGAATCTTTCAAAGCCCTGGTGTTCATGCACTTTCATTGTTTTATCTAAGAAAATAAAATTAAAACACTTTTTAGCATATTTCGAAATGACTTTTAACATTTTTTAATCATCCTAAATGATTAAATAAAATTAAATAAAGTTGTGCATTTAAAACAAATATTATTGGAGTGTTTTACCAAAAAAAAAACGGTATCATTTTATTTATTATTCTTTAACATTTAAAAATTCTCTATTGCATTTTTTTGTATTAATTAATGAAATTGACTTGCAATTTATGACTGAAAATTGTTTCTACACAATTTTTTTTTTTTTTTTTTTAAATATTCTTTGTATTTTACGTTTCATGCAAAAACTGCTTTTGACAATCCAAACAAAATCTTTTCTTTTTCTTGCGTCCTGTTTAACTCTGAGATGTGACATTATATAAGTAAAATGCCCCCATGTTGACTTCAATTCACAGTCAGACGCAGGTGGGATAAACTTTTTTTCCTAAATACGTGTTGAACTTCTCCAGCGATGGGCCAAACGTTCCCTCACCTCACAGCACAATCATATCAAATCATCTTTAAATAAGGGGGTTTTGTCAGTGGACCTGTTGAGCGGCGTGAACACTCGGATATGTGCGCCTGTCGCTGAGGAGTCACGGTGAGATAATTGGCAGAGACGGAGTATCATTTGATGCCTCTGGGGTTGTTTGAAAAGTAATTGGATTTTCCCTCAGACCATGGGGAATTGAGGAGTGCTTGGAGAGGAAAGGAGCGTGGACAACAGTGTACTCCACTCTGATTGAAAACCAAGCAGGATGGCTTCTCCATTACGGCACAAACAGCTTCTTTCCCGGAAGAGTTTTTCTCTCATGGATTTGGTGGCTCTCTTTCTCTCCTTGCATTGTTGTCTTCTGTTGCTACAGCTGCTGTTATTACGAGAACAGCAGATAAAATGTTGCCTGGTGGGAGAAGCCCCAAGTAATCGTGAGGCTGACTAGTTTATCACAACCTTATCCAAAAGTTGTAGGGCTGTAAAACGATTAATCGCTATTAATCAAATCAAAAATAAAATATTTTCTTTACATTGTATATGTGTGGGTGATGTGTATATTTATTATGTATATCTATATACAAACACATGCATTTATATATTTAAGAGAAATATGTTATATTTATATATTAAATATATTTATATAAAATATAACAGTCTAAATATATAAATGTATATACATGTAAATATTTTCAAGATCGATACTATATATGTATGTCTTTATATATACAGTACATAATAAATATGCGCAGTACACCCACTTTAAACAAAATAATGTAAACATATAAACAAATATGTTTAATATGTATGCGATTATTCGTGATTAATCATTTGACAGCACTAGTAATTAGTCATTTAATTCTTTATTATTTCTACTTTATTTAAATAATATTTAATGACGATACTGCATTTATTTTAATTGTTTTATTTTAAATTGTATTTTATTCCATTCAATGATTTGTATGTTTCTACCTATTTAAATATTACAAATTATTTACTTTTTTTATTTAATTATTTCATTTTATTTTTTGTTTTATTTAAAAAGTAATTTTAAAAAGTCATTTTTATATTTTATTTACTTGTTTATTGAAAAACATTAAAATTTTACTAAATTAAATTTGTTTAATTTAGTACATTTAATGTAACTTCAACTTTTATTCAATTTAATAAAAGTATTATTTTAGTTTCATTTTTTTAATTTCATTTTTATTTAAAATATATTTCAGATTATCAACGTGTTATTGTCAGAACTGGCTGTTTTGTGTGATATTTGGGATTTAGTCATTTGTGCAACTAAATATTTTAGATACTTGTCTTATATATTTAATTAAATGTAAATAATTGCTTATAAAAAACAAAACAAAATATTGAACATTACGGTTTTAAATAGTCAGTTCAAAATAAGCTGCATAGACCAGGACTGATTTTATTCCTGCCAGTGCAGTGGAGAAAGCCATCATGCTCTTGCAGTCGCTCTGTTCTGTGACTCTCGTTCCTGCAGGTCTTGGACCGCCCCATGTTTAAGAGCTTTTGTGAGCTCTTGTTGTTAGTCCATCTTCACAGCTGTGTGTTTTGTGACAGAAGTAGAGATGATGAGGTTATACATCACCTCACGAGACTCTCTTTAGACCAGAAGCAGAAAATGAGTTTGGCTTCTCTGTATTTTGCCCACAGCACCAGCACCTGTTATGTACATGCTAATTGCTAATTGCTCATTTGAACTCCATTAAAATTCAACAACTCACCTTGCTTAACTTGTATTCAACACTCAACCTCAATTATATAGATTTTTTATGAATAGCAGGCACTGAAATGGATTTACTCAACACAGGTTAATATCTCCAGCTACGGAGTCTCTATTGTAGTTCAGTGATTCAATGTGAGTCATTATGTTGTTATATAATGTTGTTATATTTCTTTGAAAATACTAACTCAATATGCAATCAATAGCTTTTGTATGATCTGATATGATACTCAAGTGTGTCCTTATTTTGTATGATTGTTTCGAAAAAGGAAGAATTTCTGTAAGTCATTTTAACTTAGTTGGTCAAATATGGACTCGTCTGACCATAGAGCATAGTTCATTTTAAGTGACCCTCAGCCCACAGGACACAATGGCTCTTCTGGAGCACGTTCACATACAGCTGACAGAGTTTAGTTGGCATCTGCAGGCGGCACGGTGAATTGTGGTTTCTGGAAGTATTCCTGGGCCCATTTATTAATGTTAGAATCAGAATGAGCTTTATTGCCAGGTATGTTTACACATACGAGGAATTTGTTTTTGTGACAAAGCTTTGCAGTGCAACAGAATGACGGTGACAAGACAAGACACAGGTAATAAAAAGAATAATATACAAATATATAAAATAGTGTACAAATATACAAAGAAGTGTACAAGTAGCACAAAAACACAATAAATAATATAACATAACATTTAAGTAAGAGCAGGTGTGAAGAGTTTGTACATGTATGTGCAAAGATGACAATGTTAGGATACACACACTGTGGATGTGGAGAGATCCTTGGTCGGAGCGTCCTGCGTTACAGTGGAGAGACTGCACAGGGCAAAAGTTGGTGGTGGCCGGCCTACCCTTGGCAGTCCAAAAGAGCAAATTTCCCTGCATGGTCGTTGAAAACATGTCGGCTAGTGGCTTTGGCAGACCTCATGGTGACCATCAGGAATAACTAGCCCGGCAAATCCCCACAGGCTCCTGACCACCCGACCCGAGGCCCCATGTAGTTTCCGAACGATGGCGACGGTTCATCCCAGTGTCTCCTTTGGTGCTCCGGAAGAGGATGAGATGTATCTCGCTGCATCAGAGGAGGAGCTACCATCAGCCTCTGACGAAGATGAAACTGAGCAGCCCCCCAGAAGAAGTCTGAGGCAGAGTTGGTGGCCATGGTCTTCTGGGCGACTCACTCACCATCCCCTGGGGAGGGAATGTCTTGGTTACATAAGTAACCCCCGTTCCCTGAAGGAGGGAACAAAGACATTACATCCCTCTTGCCACAAGGTCGGACTGCGCTGGGGAGTCGCTTCCATCGGCTCCTCAGCAGAAACCTAATGGTGGTTTGCACGCCACCATCTTATATACCCGTATGTACGGGGAGTGGCTTGGCATGCAAAAACCACTGGCCAATTCCCATCGGCGTTTTCTCCTAAGATCAGAGTCGATTGGTCTCCCAAGTGGCACCCCATGACGTCAGTCAATTAAGTAATGTCTCCATTCCCTCCTTCAGGGAACGAGGGTTACATACGTAACATTACGTGTATTTTTTCCACAGGTGCAGTTTGCTCAGGTTTCACAGTCCTCGGATTTCATGCCTGTTCATTTCCAGGATCTCAACAGATCTCAACAGGTAAGTGAAGCTTGTAACCCAGGATTAGTTGGACTTTGAGTAAAATGGTAAAAAAAAAAAAAAAACAACATTAATTAATTAAGCGACTCTCAGGGAAGCGACTCCCCAGAGCAGTCCGAACTTGAGGCAGGAGGGATGTAATGTCTCCGTTTCCTCCTTCAGGAACGAGGGTTACATACGTAACCGAGACTTTTGTCATGTCTACATTAGGATTTAACTGTAAGGCAGTTAAGGGGAAACACTCTTTCTCAAAAAATGAATTTCTTATGATAGAAATTCGCCCTAATCCTAACATTACATGTGTATTTTTCCACAGGTGCAGTTTGCTCAGGTTTCACAGTCCTCGGATTTCATGCCTGTTCGTTTCCAGGATCTTAACAGATCTCAACAGGTAAGAGAAGCTTGTAACCCAGAGCAGAGCAGAAGCAGCCCGTGGCGATTGTGCTTTCATCACACTGGCAGCGTTTGTCGCGTGCAGCTGAACCGAAACTATCACGCGAGGCACTGCCGCTCCTGCGCTGCCTTGACCAAAGTATTCACAACGGCGCTGTTAGCAAGACTGAGGGAGTACTAGGCATGGTTGCCGTGAACCGGACTAGAGTGTGATTGTCCCCTCTGGCCTGCACTCACATATGATTTTAGCAAATGTGCAGGAGCACGCTTATGTCATTATGGTGAGGCAGTTTCAGGATAAATAGGAAGAGCTGCGCTCTCGCTGGACGCTAGTGATGGGATTTATGGCTCTTTGAGGGGATCCGAATCTTGGTGATCTGTTCCTTTCCGTTCAAAAGAACAGCCTCTCCCCCTATAACTGTTCTGTCTCGCGGAGGAGTTAATTTGTGTGCATCTATGTGAAACACACATAGGAAAAAAAGAACGTCAGAAAGAACGGCTCCCCCCAGCCGCGACTCGGCTCCCATCGTTCATGTTTATGAGCCGTTCAAAATAATCAGTTTGTTCGTGAACGTCACAACTCTACTGGATGCAATGGAGTTCATCGCACTGTTTACTTTGTGGATAGTAATTTTGAGTCGTTTGGTCCACGGTGGCCTACAGCTCTCTTACAGCTTATTGGTAAACAAACATTGCACCTCTGCCGTAGACCGAAGCAACCTTTTCTCCACTATGTTTGTTTTGGAGCGTCGCAAAAACGTGACGTCGCGCGCCCTGTTCCGTGCTCCAGCGCGGTTAGCGTTCACACTACATGCGAACCGCGCCCGAGTCCGATTGAACCGTGCTCTGGCACACCTCTTCCAACCGGGCCAGGGACAGCTAAACGTACCGCGCCCGGGCACGTTTTGGAGCACTCACACTAGTCAAACGAACCGTGCTTTGGTGGTCAAACGCACTCGGGGACTGCCTAGTGTGAGTACACCCTGAAAGACTGACATTTTTTCGCGAATCCCACGGGTCCTGCAGGATGGGAGTCATCTTTGCTATTAATCACGGGATTGGGACGGTACAGGATAAAATAGTTAACAGGAGCAGACGGGAGCGGGAATCAACCAATAGGAAAGACGAAAAAAATAAAAGTAAATCATGCACCATTTTGTAGTTTCCTTTTAATACGCCTACAGTGTAATGCAATTAAAAAATAACTACACAACCCAGCCGTCCCAGAAGCCATCTTTTTGTATATATATGGGAGCGGTACAGGAGCGGGAGTCATTTTAAACAGGAGCGGGATGGGAGTGGGAGTCATTTTGTAACGGCGACCTCTGTGGCTCCCTCCGACCACTGCCAGCGGGAACCTTCTCTGGAATATTAGTTCCCCCCCGGACCCCGTTCCATGTAACTCCTCGTCACTTCCGCGCCAGGTGTTGCTGGTTATCTGGTCTATTTAAAGCGACGCTACGAACCAGAAAGTCACAAAGTTTTGTTTAGCCCCGGCAAACACTCTGAGCGTTTTTCTTGTATACCTTTGGATTACCCGTTTACGAACTTTGGACTGCCTTTTCCTCTCACGACCCTCTGCCTGTGCCCTCGACCTACTGCTTGGACTTTGTTATTGGATTGATTGCTTGATACCTCGACCTTGTGCCTGTTTATTTACTCTGTCTTTGCCTTGCCTCCGTTGCCCCTGCTCTTGTGTTTTTACCATTGCCTGTACGACCACGTTTCTAATAAAGCCACAGATGGATCTGAATATGTCTGAGCCTGAGTCTGCTTCAGCACAACTGTCACACATTTTACCAGGAGCGGGATGGGATGGGATAATTTTTTAAACTTTGGTCTGGGAGTGGGACGGGACAGGATTTCTTTCTATGGGAGTGGGACGGGACAGGAGTGAAAA
>JAUMHP010000040.1:20668804-20679279 GCA_032361065.1 Enteromius trimaculatus
AACACCAGTCTTTCAAATGATTTCATGACCACAGACGTTAGAGCTACAGGTCTGTAGTCATTAAGTCCAGTGATTTTGGGTTTCTTTGGGACAGGAATGATGGTGGAGCGTTTGAAGCAAGATGGGACACACAGCTCCAGTGATCTGTCAATGACAGAATCATGCTGATGAGTGATGCAGAGTCATCCAAGGGCCCAAAGCCCATGTATGCATTTAAAATATACAGAATATACACTACCAGTCAAAAGTTTAACTTTTTTTTTTTTTTTACATTTTATTCAGCAAGGTTGTGTTGAATCAATAAGAAGTGATATCAAATACTTGTATTGTTAGAAAAGGTTTATACTTTGAACAAATGCTGTTCTTTTTAACATTTCATTCATCAGATAACTTTTAAATTTGACATTTTAAATGATTGCAGTTTACAAAAAGATATTTGGCAGCGCAACGCTGATAATACTAATAATAAATCAGCACATTATGATTTCTGATGGATAGTGTGACGCAGCAGTTTTGGATTATAAGCAACCACCTGCTGCTGTTTTGAAGAGAAACAACAGCCTGATCATCTCCTTGACTCTTTTCACTAAAGCACAGAAGCTCGGTATAAAACAGCATCATATTTCATGTGCGAACACCCCGTGGCTCATGTTTCTTCCCCCTCACTGTTCTCTCTTTTGATCCTGAATCCTCTGCCCCTCTAAATCGCCCTCTAGTGGTTATTTGTGCGTGACTCAGTTCAGCCCCCTCTCGCTGTGATTTTCTCCCAGGCGGGGTGATGCAGAGATGTAAGACGGTCAGGCTGAGACGCTCTTTATCTCCTCTTACACTTGACTTCACGTGTCCTGAGCGACATGTGAGAAATATTCAAATAACAGGGCTCTGTAAAATTCCCCCAAAACTCCTGGGTCACCTTTAACCTCACGCATTGTAAGTTCCCATTTCTCTCTCTCTCTCTCTCTGCTGCAGACTGACAGGTGGGTGTGTGTTTATTGACCGCGGGGTGTTGAGTTGCTGTTGGGAAGGTCGGCTCCAGCGCTTCGGTGGTGTATATTACCTGCAATGTTTTGTTTCCTCTGCTCTGACCTCTGAACCCATAAATCTCTGTGAGCTGGGATACCTATGGTCACGCTGGCTAAGTGATTGATTGTTGGCTTGAAAGCCCATCCATTATACAGGCTTTCTGAGCTGTTTGTTATGCAGCTTGTCTCTCTGAATGGGAGCAGCGGTATCATATCGTCCTCGAGGGTCGGTGCGGAGAGCAGCTTCTTCCTTCAGATACAATGCTTACACAACACACAGAATTACATTTGACACTTTCCGTCATTTTCTTAAATTATGGCTGTTTTTTTTAGCCTGTGTACAGCTAGAAAATCAATTAAAAAAACGTTCACACTTACGCACACACACACATTTAGTTTGTCAGCTACAACTGTTTTATTTCCTATTAATTTTACTGTAATTATCATAAGATGTTTTTTATTTTTAAATAGACCATAAATAATCACACTTTGAGCCGAATTTGAGACAAAAACAGCTTGATTTGGAAAGATTGCTTGACCAAAAAAATTATTTACCGGCAATTTTCTCCCCACAAATCATGACGAGCTTCTCAGTGGCACCTGCCAAGTGTGCACACACACACACACACACACACACAAACAAACAAAGGGGAATAAATAAATAAATAAATGAAACCTTTTTTAAATGATATGTACAATCTGAGTTCCAGAAACAATGGGACGTTTTTAAAATTTAAATAGAATGAAAACTAAATGACTTTCAAACAATTTGAGCCAATATTATATTCATAGCAGAACATAGCATAACATAACAATAACATAACATAAATATTTAAACTGAGAACTTTATAATTTTATGCACACAATTTTATCTGGTATCAGGTAATTGATTTGGCAGCAGGCCAATTCAGGAGCCTTCTACTACGAAGTCAAGCTGATAGCTGCAGTATGTGGTTTTACATGGTCCCGCTGAAAAAAGTTTTATGTATCTTTCAGCATTTATAGTGCCTTCCTATACATGCAAACTGCCCACGCCGAATGCACTTATGCACCCCCATAACATCACAGATGCTGGCTTTTGAACTGAACGCTAATAAAACGCTGGAAGTTCTCCTTCCTCATTAGCCCCCGTCTATGATTTCTATCAAGATTGCTAAATTTGGACTCGTCTGACCATCTGAACATAGAATTTTATACAACCCTTGGCCCACAGGACATGACGGTGCTTTTGCACTATGTTCACATATGGCTTCCTTTTTGCATGATTAGAGCTTTAGTTGGCATCTGCAGAAGGCACGTTGGATTGTGTTCGCCGACAGTGGTTTCTGGAAGTGTTCCTGGGCCCATTTAATGTCAATGATGGAATAATTTAGATGAGTGATGCAGGGTCGTCTCAGGGTCTGAGGACCACGAGCATCCAACAAAGGTCTTCTGCCTTGTCTCTTACGCATGGAGATTTCTCCAGATCGCTGAATCTTTTGATGATGTCACGCACTTTAGATGATGAGATTTGCTAAGCCTTTTCAAATCTTCCATGCCAACTTTTTTGAGACCTGTAGCAGACATCCATTTTAAAATGAGTTCATTTATTGGATAAAAGTGCTAAATTTGTCAGTTTAAACATTTATGTTCTCTGTTCTATTGTGAATAAAAATTTGGCTCATGTGATTTGAAAGTCTTTTAGTTTAAATTTTACTCAAATTTTAAAAAACGTCCCAACACTTCCAGAATTTGGGTTGTAAATTAGTTAAATGTTTTTAATAAATATTGCATTAATTTCTGTTTAATAATTAATCTGTTTCTCACAATAAAATGACTTTATTTATTAATGTTCTTTTGCTCAATTTAGATTATCATAGTTTTACATAATATTTAAATAGGCTTAATAAACAATAAAAATTAATATCTATGTCCAAAAACCACACACAAAATTTTTTCATTCATATAATATTTTTTGATATATTTATTAGTGGTGGGCTGTTATCGGCATTAACGTGAGACTCTTATCAAGCAATAAAACAATATCACCATTAATCTATTCACAAAGTTGTGTTGGGAGCTGGGTCTATACTACGCAAGCTATGATGACTTTCACCATGATATTTTAGCGCAGATGTATACCTAGCCGAATTACACTGTAGCCCTATTCAGATGGGACTAGTTTTCTAAAGTACTGTACGTGTAAGCTTCGATTCTTATCACCTGTCGTCCATGATCTTTATGTACCATTTCAGACGAGACTAACACCTCCGTGTTTATTACAGAGGTGGGCGTGTCTGTTTTGTAATTAAAATCTTGGTCTAGAAAAGGGCAAAAAAAATAAGAATAATAAATCTTAACATAATAAATCAGATTTATTTAAATCAAATATATATATATATATATATATATATATATAGCTTTTTGTAATTATTTAAGATGAAAAATCTGGGTCTTGAACAAGGGCAGTAAAATAGAAATATTATTAATAAAACCCTTCCGAAAATGTTTTAATGTGACCTTCATATAACAAAAAAGAATAAAGTGGTCATCTCTGTTGAAATGAGAATCATCTCCTGGGACATAAAAGTGTCTAAAGTTGAAGAAATTTCCAAGAATGGATTTATGAATGAATTAGCATAAATTGGTTTTGTTTCGTGAGTGGGGCTCAATGAGTCGGTGAGCTGTTAACTCGAGAAACTCTCAGACTGATTCAGTCCTATTCATGACCATTTTGTGAAAAGGTCCATCTCAAACCAATGATGGCTTTTCATCATTACGTCCAACCGTTGCTTGAAGGTGTGCAGTCAGATATAATGACCTTTTACCAGCGTTTTCACCTTGACCTTGCTCTAACAGCTCTACTTTTCACAGATCCACTCGGCAGGAGAGCAGGGCTGTTATCTGTATCATCCGCCATCTGGATATCGATCCCTCCACAGCATCCTCAGTGACAGGCTGTCACAGCTCTCACTTTATGAACGCATCATTTCATATGCTTATTACACACTCAGAATAAACAGCTGTGTGTCACTATACGCTGACGTCCACAGGATTCAGTCCTGCAATAAATCATCCAGCGCCTCTATATCCTAATGCATGCAACTATTTAAAATGCTCTTTTTCAGGTGAAAGTCTCTGAGTATTTGAGTATACGCACTGCATACGTTTTCAGCCATCAAGTGTTTGTGTGCCAGCAGATGATACACTGGATTGCTCAAAGCCCTCAGGAGCAACTAGACAGCATGGTGCTGGTGTTTGTAAGGCAATTACAGATGACTGGGAAGAACGTGCTGACTCTGGTGTCTGCACTTTATCTGTGAAATTTCTTCTTCCTGTCCGATAATCATCTGTTCTTTGCTTTGGCTGGAGGCAACACAGTTATCTCACAGGTGACAGCACACACACACACACACACACACATATAAAAAGACTGGTAATATGCTTGCACAATATTGCCAGTCTTGCTAATTTTATAAACCCCATGAATGTCAACCAGTCAGAATGCCTTAAAATGATTGCTATGCAGAGACTGATTGGTTAAAACTTTTGCTGGTTTGTTGAATAAGGGTCAGTCCAACAATCTCACGACCAATTCGTATTTATTCGTACGAGGTGGAAAATTTGTGCTAATTCGTCCGACCTCGTACAATTTGTCTAAACCCCAGTGACAGGTAGGTTTAGGGACGGGGTTAGGTGTAGGTCATTCATACGAACTGGCAACTCTTAAATTACATACAATTTAGCAAAAAGCGAGGTCATACGAATTTGTAGGAATTAGCCACCTCATAAAATATGTATGAATTGCTGTGAGACTGGGCAGGGCAGTATATATATATATATAATATTATAAACCTGTTGCAAGTAAATAATAATGGTAAAATATCAACTCGAAGCGGTCAGTCTGTGACATTTAGATGCTCTTTTGCTCAAACATCTTTGCGCTCTGTGCATACGCAGGTGAGAGTTCATAAGATGTGTATCTATATGTGTGTTCGTGCTCCCTGGCTCTCATTGTTACCGTATGTCGCAGACTTATGAGGATCAGTTTGATAAATTCACAGATTTGCTCATTCATCTTTCTACACAGGCTCATAAAGCACAAACAGATGGTTCACATCATAAGATGCAGATGAAAAATTAATTCACTGAAGGCTTTCCAAAAAGGAGAGGATCGTAAGAGGGAGAGCTGTATTTAAAACAAAGATGATAAGTCCCTGAATGATTTTAAAGGCATTAGGAGCATGTAATGAAACTGGATATATCACACGTCTGCCTATACACCATTTCAAATGGTCAGAAAGCAAGTGAACTCATAAATGACCAATGAAATGCAGTCACATTAATGTATTTGCAACAACAAATAAAAAGATCTTTAACATATTTACAGCAAGGCTAGCTCTTATCTAAGATGACAGGACCACATGTGAAGCATTGCTTGGCTTTAGCCTCATGTTGTGGTTGTTACGGGCCGTTGAAATGTTCCCATTTAAAATGAACACAGAGATTGATGAAGACTTCAGCACAGCATGGATTTGAGGGATGTGATGTTGTAATATAACTCCTAGCTTAACATTTTGTGTTAGTTCCTCTATGCCAGCATTGCTTAGACTAACAAACAAGATCACATCACATCGTTCCTGCTTTTTGTGCATGAATTATTATTGGAGGTCCTTGACAACTTCTATATTTATATCAAACTAATTAATTAATCGATGACTGGATATATATTTGGCTTAATCTTTTGCTCTTTGTTCAGTCTGTAAAGTCCAGACTCGTCTGATAGCATAAGGCAGGTTTTTTTTGTTACATATTGCTTATTCCTGCATTAAAAGATGGGTTATTAATAGAGTATCTACATTTCTATCTAAGTAACAACTTTTACTATTTCTTCCTAGTTATCATATTTTCTTAGATGTGCAGCAGTTTCATAATGTCCTTTTCAATATCTGTGGGATGGATTTTGATGTGCCTGCACATAATTAGACTTTTTATACTAGAGCATGGACAGTTAATATTATCGTGGATTATCTTCAGGAAACACTTATTCTAGGTTATATATCCTGTGAACTTGTGTACAATTAGTCAGGTTTACATCGACTTATTTTATTTAGTTAAATAACCTAGTATAGAAATGAACATAAATAAATGCTGCATATGTGAATTAACGACGTACCTATATGTGAATAAAATATAAAATGTGTGTTATTTTTTAATAAAAAATGCTGCACCAAGATGTGAATTTTTTTTTTAGATGAAATTAAAATGTTTAAACTATTGTTAAAATTAATAATTGATTTAATTTAATATATATATATATGTATACATTTCAGTCCACTTTATGTTATTATAATATAGTGTTATTATAATATAATAAGTTTATTTATATTAATATCCCCCAAAAACTGAATCATGGGGAGGGAATGAATCATTTGTTTTCTTAAAAATCAATCAATAAAGAAAAGACATTTAATTTCATCCCACATGTAACAGCATATATTTGTAGTGTCTTATTGAAGCCTTCATAATTTATAAACCCAGTCTTGATGCCTGCATGCGTTATGATGTTCAGTTCATATCTGTAATATTGAACTCCTCTCAGGAGGCATCACCACAGGCTTTATGGATTTACCCAATCTGCGCAGGAACAGTCAGTCTGCACCTCATATCGGCGCTTTGATATAAAGCATCTCTGCCGCAGTGCATGGCGTGCATCACCATGCTAATGTCCTGACTTCTGAATGTGAAGCTCCTGCACTGCAGCAGATGGAGGAATGATGTGGATTCAGTGATTTGGGTTTCTCTTCAGAGAGCAACTCATCTCACACATGCACGCTGCACTCAAATGCAATTATGCTTTGGCAGCTTTAAAAGTTATTTTTTGTCTTATTCTGTTGCATTTGCTTAGAATAGGCACTAAGCCAAGAATGTTGTGGATGCTACGGATTCATTTTTTGAAACATAACTTTTTAGTGCGCTTCTAAAAAAAATGTATCTTTCAGCAATCATTGTATTGAACTTTGTTTTTAACATAAAACTAAGTACTTAAATATCATTACGCTAAGACATATTATTTGTAGACATCAATACGACTGATATTTAGCTATTTCAATTTTATGTTAGTAGAGGCCTTGTAGATATTAGCAGCTGCACCAAACAACTTTTGCTCAGTTTGGGCTTCTGAATAAAAAAGGGTTTTTTCCTTACTGAGTGAGAGCGCCATATTTTCACTATATCATAGTGGGCCATAAAAGCCTGAAGTATGTAAAGGTCCAGTAAAATTTGCCATTTCAAATAATTAGATTATTTCATATGTCAGGCTTTACAGGGTTAAAGTCTTTTTTTTTTAACAATGTTTTTTTTATTTTTTTCACAACTTTACAGCCCGTTGTTATTAAAAAAAGCCCTTGTTCGATGAGATTTTGGCAGAACTGTTTCTGCGCTCTGTATTCTTGTACCCCTACAGGCATTTCATTAGTGAACATGACATGAGGAGAACATTGTGCTGTTGGTCCTGCGCAGGTTGGTCATCCCTCAGCGCTCTCCGGGCTGAACCGGCTCGGCTCATCCTCCATCATACATGATCGTGAGGAAATCTGGAGCAGCAGCTCTCTTGATCAAAGCTCAGGCAGAATGAAATATGACGTTAGGTGAGCTGTTTCCTTGAGTCGAGCACAGCACGAATTCAGAAGCTCACTGTGGGCCACAGATCCAAGCGTATCTCTTAAACAAGCTCTAGTAGTTTTTTTTTTTTTAGAAGTGAGGTATGTTTATGGAACACTGCCCTTCATTATGGATGGCTCATATCTAAGCACTCATGAATGTGCTAAAACAAGAATGTCAAGTTGAGTTGTGTTCACTTGGTATTCACTTTTTAACTTAACTTTTCAGATCCATTTTAGATAACAGGCTGGAAGCTTGTTTCTGCATCTGGATGCCAAAAATGTAAATGTAATTGTGACTTTTCTCTCGCAATTTGGTTTATGGGTTATTGCTCACAATTCTGACTTTTCTTATAAACTCTGTTCATGAACTTCGTGACAGTCAAAATTGTCAGAAAGTGTGCAATTCTGAAAGGAAAAGTCACAATTGTGAAACATAAACTCTCAGTGGTGAGGAAAACAAGTTTGAATTGAAAGATTTCAAAGTCACAATTATCTTTGTACTTTTTTTATTAAGTTTATGCATGATGTAAAGTCAGATTTGGAAGATATTAACTCATAACTGCCAGAAAAAGTCAGAATTGTGGCTAAATCCTTCTTAAATTATTTTAAAAAATTCTTATAGTTATGAATTTATATCTGTCAAAAAGTCACAATTGTGACAAAAAGTGTAATTTTTTTATTTACTTTTTTTTTTTTACTTTTATTTATTACCTTCCATTAATTTCATTATTATTGGCAAGTATAGCAGATGATACACATGCTCTCTATACATACAGTGTGTTTTCTTTAGTGTAAAAAATATATCTTTAGTGTTTAACAATATTTTTATAATACCCATCACCATTATTACTAATACCACTATTTTACTGCACACTGTAAAAAATTATGTGAAAATGCTATGGTAAAAAGCTATTAAATGGTTAACGGTAAATTCCCGTAAAAATTTACAAGGAAAAAACGTAAACTGACAGAATTCCCTGCGTTGCATTTCAAATTTAGTTTGAATTTGATGTTTTTTCTTTTAAATAACTCTTCTTCTTAGTTTTTTTTAAGGTTGTATGTTACATGTATTGTTGTTTAATGTTTATTGCATATTTCAGTTTAATAAGTCACCATTGTGTATAGTGTTTGAATGGCACCTTCTATATACAGTATGTTCATATTTGAAAGCTGCTTGTGATGGGCTTTGGTTCATCATGTGACTTTCTAATAAGCACCTGCATTTGATGCTTATCAATGTATTTTTAAAGGTTTAAATGTTAACATTATGTGAATTAATGAAATTACGGTATTTAACTGTAAATTTAATTTAAAAACCATGAAGGTTGTAACCTTATTTTTATACCATATTACCATAAATTTACGGAATTCTTTAAACAGTGCAGGGATCTCTGCTTTACTTAAGTTCTCTTAAGCAACTGAATCTTGTACTTTTTTCTCAGTGACATTTTGTAGGTAAAATTAATGCTTTATACTCGATTATAACTTTAAAAAGATAACTTTAAAAGTGCTTAAGTGCAAATGAATAATTTTTTTTTAATCATCATTTTAAAAAAAGCTAAAGAACCCTCTTCCACTATACAGAACTACTTTACTACGAGTGTACTTCAACTTTAGCACTCTTTCTCAGTACTTTTAATCCCCTGCTAAATATCATTTGTAGGACTTTAGGAACCAAACAGCTTAGACACCCATTGACTTCCTCCTGTCAGGGAAAAAAGTTTGAAATTAATATGTAAAAACGCCATTTGTTCGTATCCGTATCAGTGTGTCCGCGTATTGCGCTGTTCATGCTGTTCCTGTTCTCATTTATTTCATGGGCTGAAGTGGAGAAAGAGATTTCCCTCCAGTAGAAACAAGCTTTACAATCTTTTGTTCCTATTCTCACTAAGAGGACTCATCCGGTAATAGCTTCTTTCCTTGTGGTGGAAAAAAAATCATTCCCTGGTAATCTTCAAAGGCATTTGGATGTTGTTTAGGTTTTGATGATGTTCAGAAGACAATTAGTGGCCCGAGGTCCTGAAGATGAAGAGTTTGATCAGGAGTGCCACTATTATATTCTTTCCTCATCTTACATTGGACCATTTCACACAGTAAGAGTATTGCATTTTTACAGAATACACAACATGCTTTAAATGAAAAAGGACACTCTTTGTTGGAGTAGTTATCTAGCAGCATGGGCTAATGGGTCCAATCTAACCAGCTAAACCTTAACCCACCGGGACTAACCAGCAGCTCTGTCTTCATTTAAATTAGCATATTTTCTGCTTTATTCTCTCTGTGAAATTGAGTTCTCAAGGCATCAATTTTTCATTCGAGACTCTTAATCTTTCTCCCGCACATATACTGGCTGTTAGTTTTTCCTGAAACATGGCATCTTGGCATTGCAAACTTTCAGAAATGTTATGGCTGAATTCCCTGAGCAATAAAAAAGAGCTTAAATCCTTGCTCCAGTTAAAACGGTTGAATGCGTTTTCCCAGTTAAAGCGGCCGTTGGCTTATCAAGTGGATTTTCTTACTGAATCGCGGTCTTAGCTCAGAAATGCTCTTGTCAGAATCACGGGAATGTCTCCAATTAAAAGCATTACTCAGTAATTACATACTGGATGGGCACAGCAGGCACACTGAAGGCTAATTAAATACAAACGCTGCTCTGTGTTCTTGATTTACGCTCAAAGTATGCTAGATTCGGCATGTGTTCACTTTCTAGATGATTTTATGCTCAGGTTTGTTGTGCGTAATGTGTTGTTGTTGGTGTAATGTGTCTAATTAGTATTGACAGCTTTTCAGATGTTGACACTTTTATGTT
>JAUMHP010000040.1:20683233-20694193 GCA_032361065.1 Enteromius trimaculatus
TACTATGAAATGTTGATTATAGACTGCATATATATTTATATACATATAATGCATGTAAAGTATGAGATAAAATATAATTATGAATTATGAGAAGTCATAATTATGAGATAATAAAAATGTTAGATTTTTTAAAATATAAAAAGTCAAAATTGTATGTTGAAAAAATGTTGCTAGTTAAAAAGGTATTTTTTACAAATCGGAATTATGACAATTTAATTAACAACAAATTTTGATTGTCTCATATTTAGTGCTTAGTGTCTCATATATAAATTTTAAATCTCATAATTATGTATGAGATTGCAAACATAGTATACATAAATAATTTTAACTTTTTAGGTCATAATTATTATTTAACAAGACCCTGCAGTGAATAAATAATAAATTTTGCATCTGCATGGTATCTTTTGTGAGGACTGCAGCTTTATTTACTTCACCTCCTCTGAAGATTTCAAACAGTCTTCATTTTTGTGTTTGTAATATGTAACACAACGGCTTTGATGCACCACATCAAATATGCAGAACGTAAAATAAATGTTGAAAGCTGCATCAGAGGAGAAGATTTTTAATGAATAATGAGGTCTGTTCTTCATAAAAAGCTGTGAATGAGGTTTATGGAATAATTTATTATTTATTGATTGATTTTCAGATTTCTCGGCGTACAGGTTTGGGCACATGATGACAGAATATTTGTTTATCGATGAATTGTCCCTTTAACCGGATACATTTGCTCAGTTCATTTGCAGAACCGGAGGCACTTAGATTCGTTGTGATCTTCAGCTGAGATAGCGACGTGTGCTCAGCCAATAAGCAGATGTGAAACAGATAGACTGTGGCCTCATCGATCCAGCGCTGGCTTCATAAATAGCCCGGCTGCTTTTTACCCCGTTCCAGTCTGTGTGTGTGACTGAGCGTTCATGCCAGCGATCGCTCCTCACTATCTGTCCCGCCCATCGTCTCAGGGGACTCAGACGCCCCAGAACGGCAGGCATAACCTGAGGAAATGGTGCTGTGTAAACACGGCCGTGACTGGGAGTTTCCCTGCCGTTTGGAGATCAGTGAACTCTGATAAGTGTGTTAGGGTTCGGCCGTGGGAAGCGGACTGGCTTCTTCTCAGAAATAGACACTGTTTGATGTGGTGCGGGCTTCTTTTGAAGGCCCAGAATTCTTGCTCTACTGCCTTGATTGTGTTTTTAGATAAGCCGCTGGGATTTAGGGATGGGTCACTGCAGGGCTGTAGTAATCGAGTCATTTTTCTATCGCCTCGGACTTGTCTCGTACTCATTGGTGTTTGCACTTTGACTCGTCTCTGACTTGGTCATTGGACTCGCCAGATGTTCTCGCTGGTCTTGGCCGAGTCCAGCAATATGCTTTTTGCAATATGCAATATGCCCCTAAAAATGTGTGGAAAACGCTTGACGCTAGACGCAACACTTTCTATATCTTTGCAAAGTAACAAGTACTGTACTTGCACTCCTGTGGGCCGTGGCGGGCCATTGCTAAGAAACCAAGACGCGGATGTTTCAACAAAGGACAAATGTATTTCCAGCACTAAAGATCCCTTACATATATATATATATTTTTTTTTTACAAAGGCTATCCTTGTACAGCTGTTGGTCCATCTCCGCTGAGCTTTCTATGTTGTTACTGGAAAGGATGATTGGTTGGTTCTTGTCACATGACCCCCGCTTGCTGTTCTTAAGTTAGGTGTTTCTAATAAAATTTTCTACCTGTGTTTTATTAACGTCTACACACACCCTAGCCCTAAACCCTACCCTTTACAATAATGAAATACTAATTGTTGTACAGTGTGACACTGCATTTACGAGCACATGCCCAGTAGCAATTCGATTTTATTATTATTATTTTTTTTCATTATGCATTCAATAAAATTCAAATACAGCAAATACATAATCAATTTCAAATGCTAAGGGGAGATATAATTCCATAGGAAAACACTGGAGAATGCTCAAGTTGTACAACACAAGCTTTCAGTGTTTTGTTTCTTTGAGGGCAATATGTACTCAATATAAAGCTTCACTTCATTTTGAAATGTTGTAAACGTGGATTTTTTTCCTCAGAATTTACATTTTATGGTTATGAAATCTGACAATAAAAAATTTTTAAAAAACGAATAAAAAAAAATGTGGGCCCTCCAGGATCTAGTTTGGAGACTCCTGCTTTTTGATGATTACAAATAATAATACGCTCTCTCTCGCATCACATTCATTATCAATAGTTAAGCATGTGGTCTTGAAGAGGATCCTTTTGTTTCTCTTATTTGGACTAGTCTGGTATTTTACTGGTCTTGGACTCGACAAAACTTGACTACAGCTCTGGGTCACTGCGATCTACTGGTCATCCAGCAAATGCCTTTTTAGTTAGTAAGTCTAAATGAATAATTACTAAATGATAATTTTTGTTTAAAATAAATGCTGTTCTCATGAACTCTCTAGAACCTGCATAAAATGTCAGTTTTCACAAAACGATGAGGTGGCACAACTGTTTTCAAGGAAATGTTTCTTGAGCAGCAAATCCACATATTTTCATGGTTTCTGAAGATCATGTGACACTGAAAACTGGAGCAGTTGTATTAAAAATACAGCTTTTTGTCAAAAACACTCACATTGAAGAGAGTTGTAATATTGTAATTATAATAATATTTCACAATATCATTGTGTTTACTCCATTTTTGGATTGAATAAATGGAGCCTTGGCGAGCAAAGGAGACTTTCAGAAAAAAGAAAAAAAAAACATTAGAACATTTAAAACAATACAAAATCTTTAAATAGTATTTTTACCAAACACTGGAATTAAATTCAATTGTGTTTTAATTGAATTAATTTTAATACAATTTTTACATTAAATTTAGTTTTGTTTTATTTGCACACTACAAATAACTTGCACCCCAGTTTGAAAACCTCGTCCCATCTGCCCCTGCTGCTGGTTCATTGATGATCCTCACCCTTTGACTCTCTGTCTCTTTTCCTCTTCGCAGGGAACGACGGATCCCGTGCTCCTCACTGGAGTGAGTTTCCCACCTGACTGGCCCGTTTGCAGCGAGACTCTCATTAAACTCAGCGTCTACGGTGTGAACGACGGCCACCAGCAGACAGTGAGTACAGAGACTATACTCTCCACACTGGATGAGATCTGAGCTGCACACTTCACTTTGGCCTGTGCAGATCTCAGTCATAGATTTGTTGTGGTCCTTTCATTGTGTTGCTGATTTGGGACTGCATTTGTTTTGGCGCTAATGTGGCCCGAATGTTGTTTGCAGGGCCCCTTTTTTGTTCTTTTTCTTTTAATCACCTGCTGGGCAACGTCTGTCACAAAATCATTCAGAGTTTTAGTCTATAAATCAGACATTGTCTCGCAAGCCACACGTTTGATTATTTTGCATAATGTCTGGCACACTGAGGTTTATTCTTCTGCAAATTGACAGCTCATTTAATTTCTGCCACATCGGTGCATTCTGCAGACAGCACTGAAGAAATTAGATATTATTTCACAGACAAAATCTGAAAACAAATCAAGTCTGGACACTTTTCAGATATCTTTTGTTTAGACACGAATAAACATAAACATATTTTATTTTGTAATTTGCAACTTATTTGTTTTGTGCACAGTGTATACATTGACTGTGAAAAACCAAAAGACACCTTAAAAACTTACACCTTAACCTTAAAAACTTAAAATACTAAATATTCTGAGACGTTTAAATGGATAGTGTAAACCACTGGGTTTGAGTCTAAGATTATATTGATGTATTTCATACTTTACTAATGTTATTTTAGTACAATTAATATACAGTTTTAGTTTTTGGTAATATTTTGAGTTATATTTTAATATTTTAATTGAAAACTTTCAGTAATGTTGTGTTGTTTTTAAGTATTTTGTATATAGCTTTTGTTAAATGCATTTTTAATTTTTTTAGCACTTTAAATGGAAATGATGAATAAAAAAATAATAAATTTTGATAAATGATACATTTTACAGTATTTTTTTTAAAAAGATCTTATATTTCAGCTAATATTTTGGTACGTTATAATCTTTAGATGTTAACTATAATAACCCTGTTTTAAACGCTGCATACATTTACCAATATTGGGTAGGGTTAGGGACGTATAATAAGGCATTAATATATGCTTAATGAGCACTAGTAAATGGCTAAAAAGCATCTTATAGGTGTAACCGTTAAATAAAGTGTTATTAATATACAAATTTAGTCAACTCATATGTTGATTTTGGTGATATTAAAAATGTAATGGTATATCTCACACTCCTTCAGCTTCAGTGAATAAAGCAGCTGTCTAGTGTGTGGTTTGCCCCCTGAGAGAGTCAGGACCCTTATTACATTCATTTTCCCACGGCAGACATCGGGGTGCTGTGGCCTAGTGGTTAAAGATCAAGGCTGTTAACCGGAAGCTCATGGGTTTAAATCTGTCATCACTGTGTCCTCTCTTCCTGCTGGATCATGTCTGATCGATTTCATTTCTCTGAATTCAAACGCTTGGTTTCTGTGAATCACTTCCAAACCGCTTCATGCCGCCAAGCCTCTGTAAGCAGGACATTAGCAGGAGATGCTTAATGTGTGAGAGAGAGAGAGAGAGAGAGTTTTTGAGATTCTGAGCAGATCCGGAGCAGGTTTCATTTGAGCATCATTTCCTCGTCTGCCTGTAGCGTCACGCTTTAGTATTCCTGCACGAGTCATGCCTCCCCAGCATGAATAAGAGAGCAGGAAGAGCGCTGGACAGATGGAAACACTTCCTGATTGCTCTGCCTGGAGTTGATCTTGCCGGAGGGCATGAAGTCAGAGCGGACAGGTGGACCGCATGCCATCTCACATATATAGATAATAATAATAGCAGGGTTATTCCTGCTGTACCTCATGAATGTGACTCTCAAGCTCAGGCCCTTCAGCTTTAATTACTAAAGAGCTTATTTGCATAATGGCAGGAAAATGAACAGGATGGTCATTAATAGATAAAGTTAGTCATGTCATGATTCATTTTTTTTTTTTTTTTATAATTGTTTTACAACTTTTTGGTCAACTTTTTAAATTCAATTTAATGTATAATATATGCAATATATAATATACAAAATATTAATGCTTATTTAATTGTATGATGTTGTTATATATATATATATATATATATATTAGTGATGTCAAAGGTGATTCCTCGCATCCAAAAATAAAGGTTTTAAATAATAATTATGTACATATAAATACACATACATGTATGTATATATTTAAGAAAAATAGGGTTTGTTTATATATTAAATATATTTATGTACATGGAAATTTTATATATATATATACTGAATATATATACTGAAGGTTTGTATTTATATATATATAAACTCAATATAAATATTATATAATAATTTAATAATAAAATATAAAATTACAATTAAATATTACATTTTTAAATTTTTATTAAACAAAATATAAACATTAGTATAGTATTATATATAATATATGTATAATTATATAATACGATTTTGTATTATGTTGTTTTGCATGTATGATATTGAACTTGTTTATTTATTTAGTGCAACAACCACAAACATAACAACATACAGTCAAACCAATTTAAATAAATACATACATAAATAAATACATAAATAGTCCAGAATATTGAAGTATGTGATAGGCACATATAGTGTAGTATATTAATGACCCACAGCACTGCTAGGGCACAATATTCTCAAGTGGCTGAAATTCCAGGAACAGACTTTGTGTATATACTCTATAAACTTCTGAACCCACAGCAGGGCTCCTGGAGTGGAATGGGGTCCGTTTCTGTCAGGACCAGAGTTTACTCAGGAGATTGCTGCCTATATATAGTGTCTTATCTAAAGATCAGAGACTCAGAAGTCAGATGTGTTTGCTTTTCCTTGAAATAGAGACAGATCGCTCAGCGATTTAAACATGTATGGTAGTGCAGATCTTTGAAATGCACAGCCTTCACATATGAATACACAACATGCCTCCTTGTCAATCTGCATTCAAACATAACTAGGAAAATTATGGCATTTTAATATTACAGAAGCTTGTTTGCTTTAATATTGTATCCTGTTGATCTCGCTGCTCTGGCTATATAGAGGGGTCAAAACCGGTTTTTCTTCAGGACTACAAAATGCAAATATAAATCAGCATGTACTTAAAAATAACATAATTGTTCAATTGAAATGGTAATGTTACTTCAAATTGCACAGGCGATATGCAACATTATCAAAATGAAACAACTTTATAAATGAGCAGAAACATAATTTAAGGTATTTCTTAAATGTTAGATGATTTTGTGCATTTATAAATCTCACTGCTTGTAAACCTTTTTTTGATTATAGTTTTGTTTGTATTTTTTAACCTGTAGTTTTGTTCTACAAAATGAATTTGCACCATAAAGTCTTTGATGCCAGTTTGTTGTTTTCTCCTTACTTTTAAAAGTTCATATGCCTATTGATTTTGCATGCTGTTATGATAGTTATTCAGAATGATGTTATATGCAGTTTATTTTGCTCCTATAGTGCATGATCTTGTCAGACTTGACCTGTGATGCAGCGGTCATCACCTCATGAACAGTCACGGTTTAGTCTGAAACTTTGTGGAAAATATAATGAGCTTGATTATCCTGCATACTGCGCATTGTGTGGAAGAAAGGGAAAATTAGATGAGAAATGAACAGCAGTAAATGCGGCCAATACAGATAAGACTTCTCATATCTTCTAGCACTTATGTACCTGATTTAGGAAGCTCTTTGAGAGGCAAACTAATAGCGCAGCTACAAGTTGGCTGTCAGCAGAAAGTCATTATCTAGCGTCTGCTGGACTACTGAACATGTCATAGCTGTCGCAGCTAATCAAGCGCTCCTTTATTTCCTTTCAGACTCAGAAGGAACGAGCTCTCAGATAATGAAAGAATATTTTTATCGCTTAGTTTTTTATAAACCTTATTTCTTGATGCGGTGGAGCGGGGAAACATTTGCATAGTCACTGATTTTCCTAAACATGTTGAAAAAGTGTGTGTGTATATATATATATATATATATATACAAAGTACATATGTTGGTTTATGCAGTGCAAGTAAATGGTAATAACATTACCACCCATGATGATGTATGGTTTGTTTGGATAATATGTAACCAGATAAAAATCTGGAATCTGAGGTAGACAATAACCTTTAAAGTTGTCTAAATTAAGCCCTTAGCAATGCATATTACTATTTACAGTTGGAAATGTACTAAATATCTTCATAGAACATGATCTTTACTTTTTAGCCACATACGGGTATATAAGATGGCGGCGTGCAAACCACCATGAGGTTTCTGCTGAGTAGCCGATCGCAACCGATCTTTCGAAGTCAGATCTTGGGGCAAGAGGGATATAACGCCTCCGTTCCCCTCTTCAGGGAACGAGGGTTAGATACGTAAACGAGATATTCCCTTTCAGTCAGTCACTATAACGTTACGACATTGACTGATGTCATGGGGTCCTTATGGAAAATCCCACACGGTGGAACTCGGTGGGAAAAAATGTGGGATAAGATGCCAGATCTCTCTGTTGGACACAGTTCAAGCTACTCCGCTAGCAAGAAGTGTGAGGCAACGGAGGAACCAGATGTAACCGTTCGGAAACACTGGAAGAAAGCGCTCTGATCCAGTGGAATGGCACTGCAAGCCGAATCTAGCGAAGGTATTGGGTGGCGCCCAACCCGCAGCTCTGCAGATGTCTGCTATAGAGGTGCCGTGCGCCAACTTCCAGGGGTAGGCAACACTCCGGGTGGAGTGGGCTCTTACCCCTAGGAGGCACGGCTCACCTTGGGCCTGATACGCCAAGGTGATGGCATCACCCAATGGGCCAGCCTCTCTTTGGAGACAGCATTCCCCTTCTGCTGTCCTTCGAAGCAAACAAAGATCTCCTCCCTGATATTGCAAAGGGTCTTTGCAAGGAGGCTCACTGGGGGGAAGGCCTCCATGCGAAGATCCCCAGGCCAGCTGTGTGCCAGAGCATCTGTGCCAAAGGGGGCGTCTGTCAATGAATAAAACAACTGGAAGTGGGAGGATTCTTGGGAGGCAAACAGATCCACCTGGTTCTCCCTAAATTGACTCCAAATCTGCTGGATCGTCCCGGGATGGAGTCTCCATTCTCCGGGTAAAGTGAGATGTTGTGAAAGCAGATCGGCTGCATGATTCAGGTCTCAGATTTCAGGAACGTGAATGGCTCGCAGTGACTTCAACCGCGAATGACTCCAGAGGAGGAGATGGCGGGCAAGTTGCGACAGGCGACAGGAACGAACACCACCCTGATGGTTGATGTACGCCACCGCCGCTACATTGTTTGTCTGGGCCAGCACATGCAACATTGGTTGAAACAGGTGCAGTGCAAGCAGTACGACTAACAACTAGAGGCAACTGTTATGCCACTGCAGTCGGGGTCCTGTCCAGGAGCCAGAGGCTGCTTGCCCATTGCACACTGCGGTGGCACTCCGGGGAAACACCATGTCGTCTGCCTTTGGACACGCCCCCACAACCAATGCTGAAGTGGTCTCAAATGTAACAGACCGAGCGGGGTAAGACAGGGCCAGCACAAAGGGGAGAACCTAGTACTGATACGCCTGACCCTCGAAAGCAAACCGAAGAAATGGTCTGTGTCGAGGCAAAAACGAAACGCGAAAGTACACGTTTATTTATATTTTTTTTTTTTGTAAAAATATACACATTAAATAAAATCAATACAATTCATCAACCAAAAAAACCCCCAAAACAAATCGAATCAATCAATACATCAGTAGACCAATAATATACAATTAAAAATAAATAAATAAAAGTAAGCAAAATAAGAAGAAGAAGAATCTGACAAAGCTCTGGATTAAATTTAATGGGAAGAGTGGAAAATAAAGTTGATTTCATCATATTTCCAGTGTCAGAGTTGTTAATCTTCTTGGATGAACGTCATGTGTAATTCTCCCTGTGATTGTTGTCTTCATCAAAGCTGTCAGAGAAAGACGGCACATGTACTGTATAAGGTGTGGTTATGTCACTTTGAGCGCTAGCAGCATCCCATCGCTCTGTGAAGCTCATCTGTACATGCAGGGCGGATCTGATCAACATGATGACCTGTCAGAGTCCCTCACAATTCATCAGCCTGCCTGAAAATCATGTCATCGGCACATGAAGACTTCTTTAATCCACAGAGAAACGCAGATCAAAGCTGTGCGAAAAGATGAAGGTGAAACAAAGGCGGATCAGAAGCAGGTTCACACTCAAGAAGACACAGACAGTCGTATCCCATCTGCTTTCGACCAGTGATCTAATAGAGCGCACCTGAAGACCTTCCCAGCGTCCTCTGCAGGGAGTCTTCTCTCGGTTTATGTGTGCAGGAAACAGAAGATGTGTGTTTGGAGGGTCGCAAAGTGCTATCGAGGGTCAGTGAATGTAATTCTAAATGATTAATTATTTTATATTCTCTTTTTTTCTAATGCATTTTTTTAATATTCTCTTTTTGGTTTCTTTTTGTAAATTAATTTTACTTTTATTTTATTTTGATTTGTTTTATTCTTAATTTTACTATTATTTTATTTTATCCTTCAATTAGTTAAATTTTTTAAGTAAAATTTTTAGCGTACATTTATATTTAATTTTGTTTTATTTTATGCTTCATTTTTATTTTAAATTGTTTTTTTTTTTTACTCTTTTTGAAATTCTTTTTATTTGCATCGGTGTTTTTTTATTTTTATTTATTTTTTGGTTTGGTTAGTTCAGTTTAGTTTGAAAGGAGGAGGACAGTGATATTAGGACACAGAAATCTGGACTGTTTTGTTGTTTCTGAGGCGCAGCTTATCTGCGTGTGATATCTGTGTAGATGAGGCGCGTGAATAACACGTGACCTGTCCTGCCAGAGATTCCCACGATCACAGGAGGGTCAATGCAAGCAATTACAGCAGCCCGATCGGCTCAGGCTGCGCTGGGTTTTTGTGCTCTGACCCCGCACAGGTGCTCGGCGCTGATAACACGGCCCTGTCAGTCTAAATGAAAAGCCAGCTCTCCCTCTTCACCGCCCCTGCGCTCAGCCCCTCTCCAATTATTCCTATTTTGAGGCTGGAAAGAGGAGCAAAGGGCTTCAATAAAAGGCCGGGACGAAGAGTTGACAAGTGAAGAGATTTGGGATGACTGCGGAGTGGCGTTTGTATTTTCGGAACGCCTTTGGCCGGTTTGTGTGTGTGTGTGAGAGATTATTAAGATGTCCTGGGCCACACACGCTTCATTGATTAGTGTGTTGTTGGGCAACGAGCATGGCGTCGTTTCAGAAGCGTCCTTGAATCATCCGAACTGGGCTGGAAGGGAATGGTTTATGAGCAGGCCTTTCTCGTTTCTCGCTCATTTGTTTATGCTAATTTTATGCTAATGCTCTGTCATTCAAAGGATTGCAGCAGAAGCAGCGTCAGGGAAGTCGAACATGAGTGTGTGGAATCGTTTCATATTCCATCATATTTCTCTGGCAGGTCCATGACGCACCGCTGAACGCTGGGCTTCTGCTTTTAATTGTGCAAGCCTTTAACTTGACAGAACAGACCCTTAGGGGCTCTAAACAAGCTTTCATTGAAGAACACGTCATTAGTTTTTGCATGACTGATGTGATTTGAGAGTAAGTTAGGACTTAAATTACGGCCAGTTTCTTAAAGAATCGCATGGCTTTAGAGGATTTGTGCTTGTGGTTAACCAACTTTCTAAAATAAACAAGGAATCAATAGTTAAAAAATTATATTGATTTAGAAAATATTATATATGATTGTATGAAAACATCAACATATATATATATATATATATAAATATATATATTTCTAAGTCTTTTTTTAAATAATTGTGTTTTACAATTGTACTAAAGGTAGTATTATCTGGAGCATAACTAATTATTGACATTTATATATGAAAATAATAATTATAGAAAAGAGTGCAAA
>JAUMHP010000040.1:20694293-20711409 GCA_032361065.1 Enteromius trimaculatus
AGTATTTAATTATAAATTATTTTTATTTTCCGTATGTTTGTGGCAGAATATTGTTTTGTTGCTAGGCTGGTTGTTTTCTTCTTAATCCCTGTCACAGTCTATATTAGAAAAATCACTGTCTGATTATCCCTGATCACACTGTTTATTCATTTTATATTTAATACTAATGTACGTTAAGCATGGCTTAATAACTCTGCTGTGTGTGGATGCTTACTGGAGCGTCAGGTTGTTAGCTTGGCAGCATGCTAATGTGAAGGAGCCTGTATCTGTTGTTGTGGCTAATGTTCTGCTACGGCCAATGAGTTTGCGTTCCTAACAGAGCTTCACATGGATTACGCGCCAAACAAACGGCCACCTGTTCATGGAGGTGAGAGAGCTGTGACATTTAGCCCCCGGTGAGCACCCTGTCACATTTTTCACTGCTCTGACATGTTTCTCATTGTTAGTCTGGAGGTATTAGACAGAGCTCCTCCACGCCGGGCTAAAATGGCTGACAGAGGAAGTGGGCTCTGACGCCGGAGGGACAGGGATACTGTTTTAATGACTGCCCAGTGAAAGCACACACGTTCATGATTCTGCTGAAGAAATGCTTTAAAATCTGGTGTCCCGAGCGGATTATAATGGAGGCCAACAGGCAATCAGGCCTCTAATGGTCGCCTTTGGAAGGAATGTTTTTACAGGAACAATCATTACACGGCTGATTGCATCTTACTCTACTACAAATAAAGGTCTTTCAGAGTTCCTATGAAAAGCTTCTCACAATTATGAGAAACCTGCAAACTTAGCTGGAGTTTATCAACTGGGTTAAAGTAATGAAAGCATTTGCAAAACCCGGTTGAGTTGATTTTACCTTAAAAACTTAAGGAAACTGGTTGCCCTAAGAAATTTAAGCAACGTTTACTGGAAAACTTAATCATTACTTAAATATAAGAGTCATTTTAACAACCAGTTTAAGTTGAATTTACTTAATGCTTTTAATTTGTCTAATTACTCCATTCCTCTAATTGCAAATAAACTGACAAATGCTTAGTTAGTATAGTATAGTTTACTTAAACAAGAGTTATAGTAACTAAAAAAGAACAATAGGGTGTACTTGATCGTTTATTTTAGGCTTACTGCGGCAGAATAGATTATGCAATTGCTTTGTTTTACAGTTGTTGTTTTTATTTGTGTGTGTGTGTGTTTAAAACCAATCGAGCCAAGCATTTCAAGGCTGAACATAAAGCACATTAGAATTATCTTCATTTAATTATGTTATTTATCTTTAATTAATTTTGATCAATCTAGCATCATTTTTGCAACTATATCGTGAGTAGCCCATAGACTTATCAATACATTATTGTGATGGTTTCCTAAAGAACTATAGAATCGAAAGGAACTTAAAAGGTTTGGGTTGTGGCATCAGAATGTGAAGAAATGAAGCTTTATTTGTAAAGCAGTCATGGCCCCCATGTTCTTAGCGCAGTCCATGTGTTCTAGTTTCAGTGCGGTGCTGATGTTGTGTGTTGTATGTGTGTGTGTATGGATTAGCAGCAGTTGTCGGAGGACATCCCTGCTGCGGTGCTGGGATTGCATCAGCTCTGATGAATCTAATCCTGGTGACTTTCAGGAGCGAGCGGGAGGAATGCTAACAGCACAGACTGTCAATATCAATGACTCACATCAACATCCTACTCAAATCCTTCCTGTCCCACAGCGCAGCACACACACACACACACACACACACACTCAGGTGTCAGTGTTTGACTGGCCTTGTGACTAACTCAAGATGAGCTGAAGCAGTTCACATTTACTAGTAAATAGACAAATCTCATAAAACATCTCAAAAACATACTGTCGTTTTTTATGGTTTCATGCTTTTGAAGTCACATTTTACCCTATAATCAAAAGACATATTATTTTACAGTATTATTATTATTAGGAACAATATTTTAATATTTGTGCAGTGTGACAGTTGTCATGATGATCCAGCAGGTTTATCCCTCATTCTAATTACCCCAATACAAATACAAATAAATACATGAAAAAAATAATACATATTAGTGAAACTGGAAAATGTTATTACATCAGGGTCTTACATGTTGTACTATGTTGTTTACGAGGATAAGTGTTTATTATAGTTACTGTAACTACAACTGAAATTAAGATTAAAACCATATATATACATATATATAAAAAAAACTACGAAACGAGATTACGCAATATTACTGACTGTAACGTCATGGAGTCGAGGAGGCGTGCGAATTCAGATGCGACATGCTTTATTGGATGGTCGACGAGCAAACAGACAGAGTAACAATACCGGCAAACAGGAGCAGCGTAGACAAAGGCAGTCGGGTAGTCAGGAATGCAGAGGTCGGCAACAGGTATTCCAAAAAACAGAGAATCACGCTACATATAAACAACAAACCGTGAATACACAAAGATTTCTGGGGTGTTTATACACGTCAGAGTGGGCGGAGACAACAATAAAACACCATAACAACAAACAAGATGGGCGTAGACAAGAGTTCATGGACTGAGTCCGGGCATGAAAACACACACAGAGTTCGTTAGGCGCTGGGTTCTGGATGGCACATCTAGCTGACCATGACAACAACTTTAATCTCGTGGTTTTAGATTTTTTTTGGTGTGGCACTAAAACGCTGTCGTTATATATATATATATATATATATATATATATATATGTGTGTGTGTGTGTGTGTTTATTTAAAAATAAAATGAAATGTATCTGAAATAATATATGTTTAGTTTAACTCGATGTAAAAAATAACTAATATCTAAAAATAGCTAAAAACAACTAAAATAAAAAAAAACAATAAAACACATAAAAACAAGCCCCAATTTATAAAATAAAATATTAATAATAATATCAAAATATTAATAAAAGTTTTTAATAAATTCTCTATGCTAAAAACAACACTGGATGTTATAATATTTAATTAGCATGAAAATATAATCTTGCTTTTTTTCCTACATATGCAACATATATTTTTTATTTCTTTTTTTTTGTAAATTGATTATGCCAAGCATGATACACGCTTTGTTTAGCTCTGTTTAATCTATTTAAATGAAACACCTTTTTAATCTGTTTATCATTGATAGATACTGTTATGTTTAAGATCGCTTGCATATAACCATTAATGACTGACGACTAAACTACTCTTTGTAGGAGTCTTGTACCTTCCATAACACAGTGTGCTTTGTTATGTAAATGTGTGGGGTGTAAAATATTAATGTTGTGACTCTTCACAGACGCTAAAGGCTTTTAGAGTTTCTAAAAGATGCTGCCCCCCCGTCCGAGGGTCTCGAGCCTTGTTCTTGAGACCGAAAGCTTACCTTTAAGTTATTTCCGTCCAGCCCCGCAGAACGAGGTATTTTTAGTCTGTTGCCTTGTGCTCTCTTTCCCCTGCAGGAAGCTGCCGCTCGCTCAACATTTTGACTGACCTGAAACACTCTCACCTTCAGCCGGGGAGGTGATCAGGGTTTGTCGGAGATGTTTGTTGGTGGAGTGGACTGGAGCGTGGCTGCTGCTGTGAACTTGCTGAGCTGATAGAACAAGTGACTTGTGAAAACACATTTTCAGCAGCATTGGCAAACTGTGAAGAGAAGCATTTCTCACGGGAAGCTGCTGAAACACATAGTGATGAGTCACTGATTGTCAGCAAAGCTCCTGAGACACGATGCTGAGGTGGGCGTGTCCTCGTGTGCTTTATGCAAATGAGCGATCTTGAATAGGCTGTTTGGTTTCCTTTCATTTACTCCAGCACTGCAGTGTGTTAAAGTGTCTTCAGATGCAGAATTCACTTTTACATGGTGTTTGAATTGAAATGTGAATACCCACGATTGTACCCATTATTTCGAAGGAGGGGCAGATGTAGACAAGAACATCTCTGATTAAAGTGGTTTAAGTGTTTTGCTGTTGGATGTAGTAATGAATATAGCAGTCATCATTTACTCTTAGCTGCTGAAGACACAGAGGATTACGTTTGTTTTTAAGGGAATTTGTCAATCCTGATTAGGGTTGGGTCGATAGACGATACCATCGTCCATTGCCGATGGCCGATAGACATCACGATGCTGAGCCGGCATCGCGATCCTCCGCCCCGCCGCGGCAGCAGCAGCAACCAGCTCGCGAAAAACATACTTAATCTATGGCGGCAAATCTATGCCATTAATAAGATAGCGCACCACTGATGCTTTTGAGCACAGTAAATAATTTCCGTGAGAGGAAAACAGATGTACATGCGCAGAAACGGGGCCCGCGAGCTCATTTCAAACCCTTGTGCGTGTTTGATATGCCATCAGCAATTCAAGCACTCACGCTCAATCCTCTCTCGCCTGCTTGTGCCAACAGTTATTTTTGTCAGTCGTGGGGTGGGGCTTGGTGTTTTAGTTACCATGCCCCCTCCAAACCACCGCCTACGACAACGTTGCCATCGTACATCGCAATGTTTCACATTAAACATTGTACGATGCCAAATTGGTCGACATCGCCCAACCCTAATCCCGATCTACATAAATGCATCTATGCACTCAAGAAAATGATTCATTGGATGAACTCTAATTGAAGGCAGGATTTCCATCCAGTAAATATGTGTAGCCCCAACTCATAAAAATAAATGAATGCGATGAAAATTAATTGAGTTGGCTCAACTAAATTTGATAAAATATAGTTTTAGTGAAATTGATACATTTCATGCTTGTTGACCTTAAAATAAAATATTTAACCAGAAAATAAATTAATAGAAAGACATCCTTCTACACTGCAAAAAAACAAAACAAAAACAAAGATATGTTTAATTTACTTAACTAGGCATTAGCTAACTTGTTATGCTTAACATAAGATGGTTTTTAAACATCCATGGCATGGCCAAAGTACTTTTATTATTATTATTATTATTATTTCAAATCAACTTTGATTCATGTTAGCAGGTCCCTAAGCACATGCTCTACACTTTACCACAATGGCAACCCCCAAAACAACACTAACATAGCAGAAGGTCTTTTAAATTCAAACATAAAAGAGCGTTAAACATTAACAAGTCTCCTAGTTTTATCATCTTAATAAAAATGCCTAAAATAACATTTTATTTCAAGATTTACTATCCTTATCCTGCCCTGTGCAAAGTATGATGGGAAGGGGAAATCCACTTCCTAGTTACACAAGTAAAATCATTTGTTCTTTCAAAATGAAAATATTGAAACAAAACAACACTTTTTCAAGTCAGTTTAACACAATGCAGTTGTTTAAATATGGAAGCAAACATAATTGTGTTAACTGAATTTTTTTTTTAATAAACTGTATTGGGGAATACATTTTTGGAGTGTGTTGGTGACAATGTCATCTACAGAAGAAGTGACTATAAGGTTTTTTATGAATCTTTGCAAATCTGCTTTCCTAGTACTGTGCAAGTTAGCAGGTTTCACGATTAAGAGCCTCTTATTAAAACAGCTTCTCACCCCAATGAAAAGAGGGGGCGGGGTCAGCAGAGCTCATTAGCATTTAAAAGGACATACACTGAAACAGCTCGATGTGAACAGGTTAACAGGTTAAAAGGGTGTTGTTTTACACAACCATTGAGACATTTTTACCAAAGTAACTTACTGACTTTTCATTAAAATCATAAAGAATCGTATGAACATTTTTACTTTTATGTTTGTTATATTATTATAAGACTAACTGGAATTGGAACCTGCTAAAAAGTATACATATATATTTCTGTGAATTTAGCTTTGATTCAGCTTGTTTAAATCCATTCTTTAATTTCCACAGATTTGTCCACAGAAAACAGATTGGCCCCCAAAAATGGAGAAAATAAGTGATAGAAGTCCTCTTTTGAATCCATCTGGGCCTCCTCGTGAGCCAATTCACACCTCACTTCTCAACATATTATCTCATAAGGAAATAAGTGAATAACAGAATTAGCAGGTACAGGAAACGTGCAAATCTAGTTGATAATAGAGCACAGTTACTGCGCTGGATTGTGATGAGGTCAATGACTGGCTTCCTGTTTTCTGCACCAGTGACTGGCGCTCTCATTCGATTGTCATTGATTGGAGCTTGCCTCACAAATGCCTTCGCAAATTGACTCTCAACCACAAGGAAGGCATACATAATGAAGCTTTATGGAAATGAAAGACTGCGCCAAAAACACGGCCTCGATTCATAAGCCTCAGTAAAAGCTGTGCCATGTGAGATCCTCAGACAGAGCACAATGCATCGCTGTGCGAGTTTCATCTCCAAATGTTTACCTGACTTTACTAGTTTAGATATTTCATTTGAGCATGCAGTGAGCAAACCACGTCACATTTCACCTCAAAATCAAACACAAAAACAATTTTTAAAAGTGTGTGTTATACAGTATATACATTTGTATGTACATTTATATATATATATATATATATATATATACTTTAATTTATTTATTATTTATTATTTATGCTTTATCATGTTAATAGTATCACAAGTATAAAAATAGACAAAATTTTAACATTTAAACATGACCTTGTTCTTGACAGGTTTTGCAGCTGCTCTAATAATTGTCCCACATCTATTTATTTATGTTTGTTGTTTATTTATTTTCCATAGCAATAATGTTAATTAGTAATTGTTTAATTAATTGTTAATTTAAATCGAAAACTCATTCACAATCACCCCCCCAGTAATGATCCCACATGGTTATTTTTTATTTTAACTTTTAACATATTTTACTTGTTACTAATTATAATAATTATTAATAATAATCTATTTATTTAATTTGTAGTTTATTTTAGTTGTTAATTTTAAATAGCAGAATTTTTCATTTATAGTTTCGCTTTTGGACATTTAGATAATTAGCATAACTAGTGACAGAGAATAATAAGGATATCAGTTAAAATATGATTCAGACTAACTGTAATTTTTGCTACTTGTCAGCTAGACAGATTTACACAAAAGTAGACTGCCTTTTCTTTATGCAAAATATAATTTCTTATTTCTTTCTTGCGAATTTAGGGTTAAATACGACCCAGACGCGTTCTTGACAGGTTTTGCCTTGGCCGTTATAATGATCCCACATACATGGACTGACCTATTTCTCAATTACCCTTTTTAAAAGATCACCACCTTTCTAGAACGAAAGACAGGGTCTATAATAAACGGTTATAGTGCTCAGTCTTTGGACATGAGCTTCATAACATGACCTCGTTTGATGCTGAGATTTTTACAGCCCTCGGAAACCAACTGACGAATGACCTTTCAGAGCGCTCAGCGGCATCCATCAGCCGCCCGCTTTAATACACAATAATATCGAACCGCAGCCTGCGACATGGTTTCTCAATGAATTTGAGTTCATTTTACATGCTCCACTGTAAAAATAGGAGGGAGCTTGTGGTTCATATTCATAAGTAGCTGTCTGTTTAGAAGAGACTGGAAATGCTCCAAAGCAAGCATCTGCTCAGAAGCTCTGTGTGTCGACGCACTGATTGAGATGGCCATCCGAATGCAATTACTGCTGAGTCATGGGAAAACACACAGGGAAGAAACGGCTCATTCATTTGCAGGGATCCCGAGTCGCTTTCAGTCGTTTGCTCTCCAGAATCGTGCCAGCATTACTCATACAGACTATCATAAAACCAGCCAGCTATTTTTAGCACTGTCCGGTTTTTTATGTAGGTCAAAAATCGGAGGATTTCTCCGCAGGTGGAGTGAGATGTATGGGAGAACGAGACTTTTTGCCGCTGCTTAATGTTGAGCAATCATCTGTAAAAGAGTCAAAGAGCAACGTCTGAGTCACAAATGAATCCTTCTGTTAAATGGGATCCTTTCAGTGTATATATTTTAATAGCTTCACAAAAACAAAGACAAAAGCAGGTTCTCATTATGAGTTGAGGAATAAAACCAAGAATCAAGAATATATGACTTTTGGTAATACATGTAGTTTTGGTTTTAATTAATTGTTTAATTTAATATATATATTTTTTTTATCTAATTGTATTCTGAAACTTTTTGATCCAGCTCACGTTTATACGTTTTATTATTATTGTCATTATCCAAGTTTTGTATTATTTTAATTTTTTTTATTATTATTAAATTATGTAATTTATATTATTTTTAATTTAGTTTTGTATTATATTTATTTTGTTTTTAATTTGGTTCTCTTTTTTTTGGTATTTTACAATTTTATCTTACAAACTTTTTTACTGAATTATGTAGTTTTTAATTTTAAGTTTTGATTTAGTTTTGAATTATACTTTTACTTTATTTACTTTATTTTTTATTTGGTTTTCTTTTTTGTATTTTTTTGGTTGCATTTTCCCCAAAAAAATTTAGTTTTGTAATTTGTAAAATTTTATTTATTTTATTTTTAATTTTGTAATTAATTTTATTTTTTAATTTCATTTTGTATCTCATTTTCGGCATATTTTAGGCAGTGAATGAGAAATAAACATTTTCAGAGCTCTTAAGGCAGCAGATTGAGGAGGGCATCCTTAAGCTGAGAAACTGAACTGAATGGCAGGTTGTCTTCTGCAGGTTTTATAGACACTTTGGTTGACACAGACCCAGCGTGTCGGCTGCTGAAGAGTAAGGTTGGTTTCATACATTCCACTGAAGTGCTTCTTTCCTCTCTGTATGGAAGGCACAGTGTCCTTGAGATGCCCTCGAGCTCAAAATAAAGCCATGTATGTTTTGTTTGTTTGTTTTGTTTTTGAGAGAGAGAGAGAGAGAGAGAGAGAGAGAGAGAGAGAGGAATATTAATTCTGCTCCTCTTAATTGTCTTATTCACAGTAGGAAATGGTGTCAGAGTCAGCTGCGATTTTAAAGGCATTATAAATCATCAAGTCTTGTGATGCTGTATGGGAGAAGATTTATGATTCTCACTGCTGCTCTTTCCTTTCACTTTTTTGTACTATGCAGGACTTTGGTACAACATCTTTTGAGCTTGTAGTATATACGATCTACTTGTACGACAGCTTACATAATAACAAAACACACTGAGGTGAAAATACATATGAAAATAAATACTACACCATAACTTGTGCCACCTCAGAAATAAATTTCCTTTTTTTAATTTTACCAAGAATGCTTCTTGCTTTATTAACCCCTCCAACCATCAAGCTCCATTTTTGCTGTATAATGACTACTTATCGCTCTCCAATTAATCCCCAATGGATAAAAAGTGCCTGCGTTTCTTTCAATCATTAAATATCCTGTTTCACTCAGAAAAGTGTCACATTACAGAAGTAAAATGGGTTGCTAACGGCGCCTCATTCAGCTCTATTAGCATAAAGCGCTAGCTCTTCTCATAACAACGCTCTCTGATTTACTGTTGTCATAAAGAGACCCAGGGCCAATTAGATTTGTCTAGGTCATGTTCATGGATGGGTAATTTGCCAATGCGCCTCCAAAGGCTGCCCGGATGTCTTTTCCTCTCCTCCACGACTCAATCGAGCTTCAAAGTTAATTTGAGGTCAATCATAACCTCAGATATCACTCGCTCCAAGTCTGCTGGCACACGAACAGCCACAGCTGGGGCCTGATCTGATCGTGCCAAACCTGCAGCCGGTTACTACTGAGAAAACTAGTAATCTTGCTTAATCAGTGTCTGCAGGGTATCAAATATGAGTTACATTAGCAAGGCTGCAGTGACTTTTTTTTGTTTAGTTTTTTTTTTACAGAAGGCCTAACATTCTGATTTGAAATTATATAAATTTACAATGAGGCTGATTGGATGAAACTGATATATGATGGATGTCCTCATTCGTATTGAAATAAGACACTGATATGAGTGTATGCTTGTGTCGATGTGTTTCAGGACAGCAGATGATTCATCGAGAGTGGGTACAGTGGTGGTGAGCCGGATGAAGATGGGTGAGATCGAGGATGGTGAGGTCGACCACTTTACCGCCGACATGCACCAGAAGGTAAGCTAAATACATACAACTAGCTATTAACTTTGTGGGGGGGGGATGCATTTTTATTCATCAGGTGGCATTTTATTTTTATTTCTTGAGTAATATAGTGTTTTTATTTATACTAAACTAGTAGTAGCTTGCTGTGTAGCTAACTACTTTCTAAAGAGAGTTACTGCAGTTGAACTGCTGTAAATTAAGAGTGCTTTGTCTTCTTTTGTGCGTGCATCTTCAGTCAAAGAAGGAAAACTGAGTGAATATTGAGTGTGGAATTCCTGAAATTCAATTGCACATTTGGAGAGCGTTTACAGTGTGCATGTACTGTGTGTGTATATATGGAGGTTTATGAAATATCGTGGAATATTGTATCCAGTATGTTTGGAAATCTGTGATGACAATGTGCAGATGAGCCGTATTTGTGTCCTCAGCTGCTTTTGTTCCGTGTGTCAGGGAGAATTGAGCATTATTGCACTGACAGACAGCATAACACCCTACATGTCCCCTAAACTCAATAACTTACACTGACACGGCCATCAGCAGAGCCCTTTAACCTTCATTAATCAGCAGGAAAGAGACAGACAGAATATAGGGAAGAAAACCAGAAGGGTGTGAGAATTGTGGAGCGTTATGGAGATGGATGAAGTACATGAGAGAGGAAATGGAGGATATTTAGACCGAGCACCATTTTAATAGAGCAACTTGAAGAGATTTAAATCGAGAGTGACTTGAATGACGGCCATGAATTTAAGTTGCGTCAGAGTTTCAGAATTTATATTTAAGTGCAGGGAAGTAGAAATACATGGAATGAAATTCAAGTAACTTTTTTTCCAAGTAATGTTTTTTTTTTTTTTTTACTTGAAAAGGAAAGTTTGTGAAGAAAAGCTTTGGATGCTGTATTTTTTTAAAAGCTTGTAAAGCATATAAGCCTTAATGACAGATAGCTGAGTTTGCCAAGCTAATGTTTCATTTTTCAGACAGATAGACAGACAGTCGAAAGATAGATGATTGACAGACCGAGAGATAGATGACAGATAGATAGATAGACGGACGGATAGATAGACAGACAGTCGAAAGATAGATAGATAGAGATAGACAGACATATAGACAGATAGATCGATAGACAGAGAGAGAGAGAGATAGAGAGAGAGAGATGATACAGTACATAGGTATAGACAGAGAGACAGATGATTGATAGACAGACAGACAGATAGAGAGAGAGGGACGGACAGATGGATGGATGGATGGATGGATAGATATATAGACAGATAGAAAGAGAGTGAGATGAGTGTGTGCTCTACTGTAACGTGTGTGTGTGTTTTATTTGATCTGAGGTTTTTAGAAGTGATTTTCTTTGTTCTTCATGAGGGAATGTGGGCCAGGCCTGATGTATGTTTGAGGAGCATCTGCCACAGAACAAGACTCTTTATAAAACATGGCCTGATCACAACTCCTCTCTTGTTTTGGGTTCCCTCCCCCCCTCGAGCTGTGTGCCAAGAACTGACTGGAAACTCTTACAGACCCATCCAAGGTCATGAGACCTAATGAGACGTGAAGACTCATCCGTCATCGCACTAAACCCTGATGCGGGCGATGCATTTCAAGTGATTAGGCCGCGAGCGCTGCGGCTGATGTTGATGGAGGGTCGTGTTTGTCTTGAGCTGCCGTGAGGGTCTCTTCTCTCCTGGATTGCTTACATTGGCGCTCGGGGATACTTGGAGAAGTCCTCTATTATCTGAGCAGCGGTGCAGGTGACAGCTTGTCACTGAGCCCTCGGCTCAAGAGACGGAGAGAGAGAGAGTCACGGGACGGTGTCTTTAACTCGCTCGTATTTAGAGTAGTAGTCATTATGCTGATGTCTAATAATCGGGACAAATGAGCTCCACTCTCAAATGCACAATCTTGTTTTCTTCCCACAGTGCACGCTGGTGTACGAGTCTTCACATGGAAGCGTTAATGACAAAGATAACGGACCAATAATGAATGCTGGTGAGTTAAAGAATCATTTATATTTTGTGTTTGGAGAAAGGTCGCCAGGTTGTTTTGAATCAATCACCTGATGCGTTAATGTCATGTGACCAAATACTCACAGAAAGATAACTGTGCTTCCTGGCCAATGACATCACAAAAACGTACATGAAACAAAAAATATACATCCATATCACACGTTTGTGCCACCTTTTGGACATTTCTGTCCTTTGTAGCATTTTGCCTGTGCCATTACCAGATGCTTGCATTTTCCAGTTTATGTTATTTATATATGTTTCATCAGAATGTATGCTTTGCATTGCTGCCAACGGAGAACTGGGTCACACTAACCAGCCAACTCTAGTTCTCCTGCCCTGCAGCCACTGATTCACTGATGTAATTTCCTATGTATTCAATTGCTTAGGGGTGGTTGTCCAAATGCCTTCAAAGGGTTACATTTCATGTATGGATCAAGTTTGTCTCAGAGGTTTCTGTTCAGTTCTTTAGAAGAAATACAAATGAGGCAGTTGTTGAACTAAAGTCAAACTATAGAGCTGTGAATGAAAGTGCATAGCAGCTCAGATCATTCAGGCTTCGGGAGAATCTGATGAGAAATTTATGATTTCATATCGAGTTCTTTGACTTTTGTTCACATGCTTTTTGTGCCTTGGCGTGTTTGAGCCGCTTGTGATCACTGGTGAAACTCTAGAGATGATGCATGATGCTTTTTTATCTGGAAAGCAGGAGGCCTGAGCAAACATGAGCTCATTACTGTCTAGGAAGCATTTTTATAGTGAAATCTGGTTCTGGCATTTGAACTGCTTTCGCCGTATTAAATTGGTCCAGAAATTAGACTTTATAGCGCCATTTCTATTTGAAATAAATGCTGTTCTTTTGACCTTTCTATTCATCAGTGATCACAATCTCTTTAATTTCCAAAAAATAACACGCTGATTTGTGTGATTTTATAAAAAGAATAATCTCCTGTGGTGTATAAAAAACATTTAAAGCACCTTGTTGACTAAATTTTTAGGCTCTATGTCCTATTCTAGTGAAGTTCTGTTGGAATAAATACTTAAGACTAAATATGTAATCAAAAACCGTGTTTTGTTTTAATTTAGCGTGTTTGTTTAGTGTATTTTTGTGGCCCAATTATGCGGTTGAGCGATGAAATAATCAATAGTAGAATCATTAAGTAGAGTCAGAAGCAGAATTGTTGAATTCGGTTTGATTCCCATCCGTATTGTTGAGAATATGAAGTGGATCCGGCAGCGTTTGATTGCCGTCCCAGTGAACAGTGTGATTGCTGAGGATAAATAACAGCCGGCAGCAGTGTGAAGTGCAGCTCATTACCTTAATTACCTCAGGTAACGTAGCAGATTAAACAGTATTGGGGGAATACGGTAGTTTTTAAAGCCATTTCAATTTTGTCTGTGTAAATTTGCTTTCGCACGAGGAGGAGAAGAGAGTTGGGACGCGTCTGAGAGTTTTGGCACATTATTAGTGAGTGCATAGTCCCGAAGTCTCCGGATGAGAAAAGTTCCCAGAGAAGCAAACTCTGTAGAAGGTCATTTCTTTATTTATGAGCTGCTGTGATGTGATGGATGGAGGCGAAGTCGGGAACGGCAGACGAATCTGTCCCGAAGTCCAGGGTGTTATCTTTGTATATCTGGTGTTTTATTTGTTGTCGTATCTGTAACCGTATTGAATGTCATTGCGGCTGTTGTTTTAGTCATGCCGGCGCTTGTCAAAATATGTTAGTTTCTGCTGCTTGGGTTAGAGTGACTAATGAAATTTGTCCTCGTCACCCCGACCCCTGTGCCTCAGCGCCAACTCAACACACAGTCATTTCCCTAAGAGCTTGAACGGGCAGAGACGCTGCGATCCGATTGGCCGTCAGATTAGAGGGCAGACGGGAGGGCGGAGTCAGAGGTTAATCCTCTTTTGTGAAGAGCTCTGCGCTGGATGAGGGAGTTTGAGTCTGGTTCTCCTCCTCTGGAGGTCACGCGTCCATCTGTCTCTTTCTTCACTCCACATCCTCAGCCAACCACCTGTCTCTATTTGGTGGTCATGTTTTTTTTTTTTTCAGTTTTTCGCAAATGTCTGAGCCCTCTTGTGAAATTTCTGAAACGCAACATTTTCATTATAAAAGAGCTCGATGTCCTTTTTTGGAGTGTCCTGTTTTTGCTGAAAGGGTTATAATTAATGTCTAAAGATTACAACTAAATTTAACATGTCTAAATATATCATAAATGCAATACATATATATATATGACAGCATTTGACATTTATTAGTGCTGCCAAATGAGTAATCACGATTAATTACATCCAAAATAAGGTTTTGTTTGCATATATATGTATATATGTGTGTGTGCGTGTGTGTTCTGTGTACATTTTTATGTATATAAATGCACACACATAAAGTATGTATTTTGTATTGATATAATTTAAATTATAAATAAATATATTTAATCACTTTATGAAATATATGCATGCATGTGTGTGTTTCTATGTACATACTAAATACACAGCACACATATATTATGTAAACAAAAACTTTTATTTTGATATAAACATTATTTTGCTGAATAATATTATAATTTATGACTGCATATATTATGATGTAGTATATAATAATATAATTATATATATATATATATATATATATATATTTGATGAGTTCATTTACAAAATCAGAAAATTTCATGTTTCGTGTTTTTTCATTATGATGTCATGTTTTATTGTGTTAGTCATTGTAATGAAAACACTGTAATTTTGCACAATGAAAAAAACATGATTTCTGAGAATTGTTAAAAAAGAAATGGTCTGTTTTTGCAAATGAACTAGTCAAAACAATGAGTTTAGATTTAACTACAAATACTGTCAAATACAGGGGCAACACAACAAATCTAACTGCTTTTCGTTACAAGTTCATTTTTCTTACTGGTTTATATAATTCAGACTTCTCTGTTGTGTGCTCTAGGTACACTATGTTTCAGAGCCCCATATTTAAGCTCGTAACGAGTTACATTAGACTTTTCCTTTGAATGTACAGTAATAATCATCTCATGCTGCCACCACAAAGACCAAAAATGGGGTAAACGTCCACTATTTAAGCAATTCTATAATGAGGAAAAGTAGACGCTGGGTTTACCCTGCAGGTCTCTCAGCTCCGTTGACTCGCCTGTATTGCCCAGCTTTGACGAGAAGCAAGATTTCATGCCATAGAGGAAATAAGTTCTCCTGCTGCCACCTCACTTCTGATAAGAGCATTAGATGTGTTCTGCGCTCTCTTTCACGGCTATCCAGAAGCGCTTTCCCTCCGTCTCTCTTCACAGGACTTACTTTGCAGCTCTTAAAGCACTTTGAAAGTAGAAGGCACTTTTTAAATGCTAGGGTGTAGTATAAGCATCTGTCATACTACAAAAAAACACCATAAAATGTTCCACATGCTTGTGTGCTATCTTCTGAAGCTTTGTGGAAGGAACAGACTGCCGTTATTCACATTATGATCACTTACCCCGTTTTATGCAATGTCTCTGTGTCTTTCTCTCCATCAGTGTTCAAGAACGCGGTGTGTAAGGTGTACAGGTTTCAGACGGTGGACAGTAAATGGATGTTGGTTCGGGAGCAGATGGCGGAGTGTACGCTGTCCTTCAGCATCCCAAAGCAGCTCATCGGCCTCTACATTCAGGAGGACACCTGCAGGTAAGAGCTTCTCAGATCCGTCAGGGCCAGGACACCAGGATGTAGTGGAGCAGACCAGATTGCTAAAGTTGTGGGTGTCATATCAAAGTTCATTTGCCCGCTGTATATACTTGTGCTGTGGATGTTTGGTGCAGTGTCTTCGCTGTAAAAATGACAGCAGGTCAATACAGTGTTGTGTTACTCTGTAAAATCAATATAATTTTTATTCATGTGGCAGATCCTAAGTATCTTATACTGTTTTCAAGCTGTGTGTGCTCAGTGAGACTCTGTGACCAGGCGAGCTACATCATTTTAATTTTATGTGAATATATGAATGTCATTTATTGCTGTGATCAAAGCAGAATTTTATGTTTCAGTCTTCAGTGTCACATGATCCTTTAGAAATAATTCTAAGATGCTGATGATGTTATATATATATATAGAAAGTAAATAGAAAGTTCAAAAAGCAATATTTAGCAACAATATGTTTTATTTATTTATTTATTTATTTTTAATATATATGTGTTATTTATATTTTTTTATTAAAAAAATAATCTTTCTTACCCTGAACAAAATTGGAATTTTATTAAAAAATGTTTGTGCTGTCAAACTAATAATTAATCGCATCCAAAATAAAAGTTTTTATTTACATATTATAATGCATAAATACAACGACATGCATCTATATGTTTTAATAATATATATGTTATGTTTATATATGAAATATATTTCTATGAAATATTATATATATATATATATATATATATATATACATACAGTGTCCTCCACTAATATTGGCACCCTTGGTAAATCTAAGCAAAGGAAGCTGTGAAAATAAATCTCCATTTTTTTTTTCTTTTGATCTTTCATTCAAAAAATGTACAAAATTCTAACCTATCATTGAAGTAAAACAAAAACAGGGAGAAATAATTGCACCCCTAGAATCTTTATGAGTAAAAGTATATTCACATTCATATTCATAATTTTGAGCACTCCAGGGTGATTATATACATGAAAATATCCAGCCATGGTCACAGAAATATATAAAGGAGGGAAATCCCTTAATCATCAACACAATGAGAAAAACAAATAATATATTTATGATGTGCTGCAAAAGATAATTGAGCTTCACCAATTAGTGAAGTGGCTTTAAGAAAAGAGCTAGAGCCGTGAAAATGACCATTTCCACATTCAGGGAAATAATTACGAATTTCCAATCAACGTAAAATGTTATGAAGCTGTCTGGAAGAGGACGCGTGTCTCTATCCTCCTAATACACGGCGAGGAGAAGAGTTTGAGTGACTAAAGACGAAAGACACAGCTGGAGAACTGGAGAAAATAGTCTCGGTTAAAAAACGTAAAAAAAAAAAAAAATAGTCAAACAGCCCCTACATCAGCACATGTTGTTCAGAGGGTTTGAGAACAATAGAGTTCCGGGGGATGACGTAGTTACGTGTCGTTTTCGCGTGTCGTTGGAAACGCGTTTTTTTCCGGCGCCCATGTTAACGGATGAGAGCTTTCACACAGCGCGTAGCAGGTGCAGAGAACATGACATAAATCAAAGCACATG
>JAUMHP010000040.1:20728102-20739770 GCA_032361065.1 Enteromius trimaculatus
CCGGCCCGCTCCCTGGACAGCACGCCAAACCCGCTTTCCAATTTCAAACAACATGAGGAAGCGTGAACACTTGAAATTAGTTTCTGTCCCAGTGGAGGTTCAAACTAGTCAATACTAGTAAAACTAGTACTGCTTTAAATAATCATAAACCAACGTTCATCGAACATTGCAGGGAGGTTTTTGTGACAACCTATTAAAAACTAATTATTTAAAACATTCTTTAATGGTGATTTTTATTAATTACCATACTTCTTTCTGTCCTTGAAGACATCTTAATGGTGCGTTCAAGTCCTCCTATATTTTTTCTTTTTTACAAAAAGTAAAACAATGGTGACTTCTGTTTCTACAAAATCATACATAAAGTCATCAAGACCTTGCGCACTTACTTCCTGTCGCCCAAAGTGGTCAAGACCGCTAGTGTAGGTATTTTCTATGGTCTTGTTTTTAGTTAGCCTGCATCACAGCCATGTACCATAATTTGATACGTGCTAATCAACTGCATTAGCATGAAAGACATTCTAAAGAGCAAAATGCAATGAAATGCATATATCTGCGTGCACTATGATTAATCTTCAACACACTTTGGTCAATGGTCACTTTGGGTATTAGAGCATTTAGAGAGCGTTTTGCCATGCTGACGGTACAGTTATCATGCTAAAACCTCAGCATCCCCCAATTCAACCTGATTTAAAGCACTGCAGCTAAAATATTAAAGCTTAAAAATGAAACTTGTGAAATATGCTAGAAAAACGAGTCGACAGTATTAATGGACAAGCCAATCGCGGGCCCGTTGTGTCTGTGTATGTCCTCCTGTCCTCTGGGATGTTGTCATAATCCACTCACTGCAGTGCCACTGCAGAGTATTAATTATTGATATCTAATGTTATCACAAGGTTGGTAACTTGTGGCTCGAGAGAGTTTGGTTTCAGACGGCGTTTCAGAAAGGGCAGATCCGATCTCCCGCCGCCCTCCTCACCTCAGGGCAGGTACTGCAGTCGTTTGGCTCTGGTCTTAAAAACAGAAGAAAAAAAAACACAAAACAAGCTCTGTGCTGTTTTTTTCCCCCCTTTCATTTAATTCATTTTTAATTAGACAAGGCTGACTCGGGGTACTTCAGAGTGTGTTAACTAATGAATTAATCATTTTGTGTTAGCATTGTTTGCAGCCGGTGGAATTAGAGGCACTGGGAGCTAATCCTGTTGTTTGTCAGTCCTCCAGCGGGATCGTGCGGCCCGGGGTGGAGAAACCCACAGTCCCAGCCGTTACAGACAGCAGAGTAAGACAAATCCAAGCAAAGACTGAAGTGACTCATGCAATAAGTTGAGGGTAATTAAAATAAGTGAGGACGCTTCCTGGACTTCTCCTTTAAGGGCTTTTTCTTTTATTCCAGCATTTACTCACCCTCGTGTTACTGCAAATGAACATTCTACTTTTCCTTTTCTGTGGATCACAAAAAAGACATTTTTTGAATTTTTATATATATATTAAATACATATATGTGTGGCAATTAAGTATTTTAATTGCATTGTTTTATTGTAGCTGTTTTTCTGAGCAAAAAATTAATTATGATACATTTTTCCCTGATTTACAGGAGACACCCACTAAAATATATAAATAATAACAGTTTTGTCAGGTATATTTACAACAAAAAACATATTAAACGGCTTTTTAAAAGTCATATTAAAACCAATTGAAATATTAAAAGGCTACTTTCACCCCAAATACTAATTAGGTGTTATTTAACATTTTTCAAATTTGTTACTGTCCTAGGTTTTGCCGACATGTCAGGAAGAATTTAAAACACAATACATAGTTAATATGCTTATATACAAGTCAGAATAATGTGGTTTCAATATTTTACTCATAAATATTGTATATTAATAACCTTAAAAGTTTTTTTTACGGACATAAAATCATATATGTGCACATATGTTTTTATGGACATAAAATTAGCTTTGTACATTTTTTGCTGTCTTTGACAGATATATATATAGTAGCAGTTCATAGTAAATGAGTTCATCTGTCAAATTCCCAAAAAAACAACATTAAACCACCATAAAATATAATTTTATATATATATATACACTACTATTCAAAGGTTTTTCCAAAGTTTTTTTTCTTTGGCAAGCATAAATTAAATTAATCACAAGTTGCATTTCCAATTGTTATTTGTCGATGAAATATGTGTTAATAAAATTGTTATTTTACATTGTAATAATCTCATTTCATGATAGTACTGTATTGAACTGTTTTTGATTCAATGCAGTCTTAGTGAGCCTTAGTAAGGTTAAAAATCTTACCATCATCAAACCTTTGAACAGTCCTGCAACAAACACTTGTTAATTCATATAATAGCTTCCCAAGCAAAGCTTTGCTCGTAGATTTAAAAATGCCACATATGATAGGTTTGGGGTTATTAATGTTAAAAGTGAAATTTCATCCTTTTTTTCAAACAAAGCTGACTTTACACTGACTCACATGGACTAATTTAAATACTTCCCCTGGACACCTATCCTGTTGATTTTAGGAAAAGAGCAGCTTTGACCTTCTGCTAAGTGTCTCCTTCTGTGTGGCATGGCAGAAAGTAACTCCAAAGTGTTTTGTAGCAACATCAGGGTGAGAAAACTGGCAGAAATGGCATTTGTAGCAGCATTGCTTGTTCTTTGTTGGTCTCATGAAAGCACTTCATTAAGCCTCAGACGCTGAACCGCTGTAAAACCACAGCCAGTCTGCTCTGTACGAGCCTGCAGGCCGCAGACACCACGAGCCCCTCCGGCTGCCCAGGGACTCGGTGCCTGTGTGACGGGAAGAAAACGCTTGGCACAACAGACCTACAGCGAAGCCCAAGCCGTCAGGGGCTTCTGTGCCAAAAGCTCACTGTGCGCTTAGCGCGTATCGTCAAGCCAGTGGTGCTTTTTAGGCTCCGTGGTGCGGCTCTTTCCTCAGTATTTCTGAGAAGAGCGTTTAATGGAAGCCAGGAAGCATGCCTGATGCTCCTGCTCAAGCACACTCATCACTGACTAGAGACGTGATCGCATTGAACTCTCATCATTATGCGCTTCTGTAGCCGAGAAGGAGATCTTATGAGGGGGAAACAGTCAGAGAGGAACAGAAATAATGAGACTGCTAGATGTATTTCTTCCCCACTACTTTTAATCACTTTTGGCCTCGACTGGTTCTTTAGTCCTGCCGTGTGACAGATTATTTCGAAGGTTTGTAGTCTCACATCGCAGGATATTTCTAGGTATTCAGCTGTTATTTAGCAGACTTCCATATGCTGCATCCACACAAATCAATAAAGCGTTTACTTATGTTTATTAATGTTTTTTTTTATTTTGCGGAGGTGTTACACTGAATAAATTAGCAAGCAAATAGTTAAAAGATGCAGCAAAGTTATATAAAGTTTAATTGGTGGAAGGTAGAACTTGGAAGGAGCTTGACAAGCACTGGGTCTCATTTGCTGGGTTATATTATATTACCTGACCTATCTCACAGCATTTCCTGCCTATTTTAATGCCATTTCCTGCGAATTCCTACCACCTCACTCGTACAAAGTCATACAAGTTTATGCCAAAGCGTGCATATTTTTTGATTTAGCCACCTCATAAAATATGTACTTGGTCATGAGATAGTGTTGGTTGGACAACAAAAATATTATAATATTATATTATATTAATAATATTATAATTCATACATGCCATTCATGTATTTGCATTTATGCATTTATTCATCATCTCATTTTAATCTTTTTTTTTTTACTTTTTTTTCATTTTAAATTTAATTCCAGTGAATGATGGCGTAGCAAAGTGTCTGTTGTGTTATTTACAGCATCTTAAATGTTACATATTTACATTTGACATATTTTCATTGATAGCTGTGATAAAATGAATTTTATGATAGGTAACCAACAGTGAAGATTTTTAAACTTAAATTTCAATGCAATTGTATACATTTATGATGAACACAGATGCTAATTACTTATTATTTTAGTACTTTGCATTTCTGTCCACATTGTGTATTTGATATATTTCTGTAATTCACAGTTTATAATGCATGATGAGGATAAATTATACTTGAAATTTTAATATATTACTTCATTAACTACAATTAAAAGTAAAAGATTCATTTTTAATTAATTAATTTGGTATATAAATGATCTAATAATTAGAATTCCTTAGGTTCCAAAGACAAAGCTAAAATAAATCAAGTTGAAGTATCTTTTGAAGAATACTTAATATTTCACATAATATGAATTTTGTGAAGTCATGTTGTAAATGGAATTTACACAAATTAGACACGCTCGAGTGTTAAATAATAATGGACTGCCACAAGGTGTTCATACAGTAAACAGGCATTAACACATACACTCAAAATATGAATAATTTTTGGACTAAAACAAATATAAATAAATAAATATTAGGTTCTAGAATTAAGTTCTAGTCACTTCTGAAACAAGCGTGTGGCTGGTCAGCTTTGGGGGGTTCCTGGACGTGGGCAGATGGTGTGTGTGATGGGGCTAATACCTCGGTCATGGCTGGCCGCCCGCCTCCATTAACCCGTGTCCCGGGAGAGAGCACATCTGTCTGACTGACAGCACTGACACACAACTGCTCTCAGACACAGAGGATGACAGGTTTTAAATGATGCCCGTAAAAATGAGAGCAAGACTCCAGACTTATGAGTAGACCAATAAAAGCTGTTTTGTTTTACATGAAGTGGGTTGCTTTGAAACTCTGCTTTTCCAGCCAATAAACTACTCTTAATTTAAAGTAGTTAAAATCAACATCAAATATTGTTTTTTTTTGTTTTTTGTTTTTGCAACATATTTTACATTCACAAGCTGACATATACAGTATCTGTCATATAATAATTATATTACATTAATTAATTAATTAATTTATTTATTTATTTAAATTGAGCAGTACTTACATGGACATATTTTATTTTATTTTATTTTATTTTTTTATTTTATTTTATTTTATTTTATTTTATTTTTAGGAATCAGAGCAGTATTTTTCCAGATTTGTAGTAAGGTGACTGTATTGAACATGTATTTAAATTTACACTAAATAAAATTATATACAAGACTAATTTGATTCTTGCATTTTAATATATATATATATATTTAAATTTACACTAAATAAGTTCTTAAAAAACACTTTTTAATATACGAGTCAAATAATTATTAATATTTAAAAATTTTAAAAATCAGAGCATTGCTTATCCTGATCTTAGAGTAACTGCATTAATCTTTTATTAATTTTACACCAAATCTAACTATATAAAGCACTGTATTTTGTCAGTACCGGTGTTTTTCTTCGCCCCATGAGTGCGGTTTCTTCCCACCCGTCATGATGCTGTGGAGGTGTTGTGAATTGCTGCCTTGTTAAATGTTTCAGCGTGTACATTTTCAGCTTAACAAGGGTCAAACATACAGCAATGATGAAATGTTTGGCCAAAGGTCATGTTTCAGTGAGGGTGCTGCTCTTTATTTCTTTCCCCTTCCTCTGTATGTTAGGTTGTAAATAAAAGGGTGTTTTGTGGAGGTTTTGGCAGGTGTGATGTATATGTGAGTGCTATTGAGCTGTGTGCGCAGCAGCAGTGGAGTATTGTGCTGGACAGCCTTTCATTGATGTGTTTAAAGCACAGAGCCTTTGAGTCTGATCTGCTGTAATTATCACAGCTCTTCTCTCTCTAAAGAGGCCATTTGTCTGTTTCAAAGGGAAAAAGAGATATTCTGTCATGCATCGGAAACCTATTGGATGAAGCTTGTCTTAATATAAATACATTATTTTTCCATTGTGAATTTATTTTCATGACAATATTTCCCATCCAGTCATTCATTCATGTTTTCTTCAACCATAATAATGTAAATTTATTATAATGTAAATTTTGGGGGTGAAATATAATTGATTACGTTTTAGATCAAGACTGAAGCCTAGTAGTATTAATATTTATTGTTTAAATTATAGAAATGCATGTAAAGTCATTCATAGTAGTTTTGATTTTTGTACTTGCAGTACGGACATTTTCTTTCTTTTTTTTTTCTTTTTTTATAAAGTGACCATTAAGTATAATAATGTTTTATATTTATTTATTTATTTTATTTATTTCATTGTTAGTGACTGAGAATGACTATTGAGAACAGTAATGTAATAATACTGTTTTAATAATAATGTTTTATTTATTTAGTGACTGAGCATAACTATTGAGAATAATAAAGTAAAACATAATATTATATTTATTTATTTATTTATTGTTTGGGCATGGGGATGACAACTGAAAATATTAATATAATTATAATATGAATTTTGAGGGAATTATAACTGAATTATTATTTTAAAAATATTCATTTGTGTAGGTTTCTTTTATTTGATGAACCCAGTGCTATTTGTCTTATCGTTTATTTATTTATTTATTGCTTGTGGGTTTTGTTTTCCTCTAATTTCTTCGCTCACTACACAACTGGTCAGATAATTAGTTCATTCTGCAAGTTCTTAAGAGCGCTGATAATGTTTCAAAGAGTCTTTGTTGGCTATATTTGCATACATTAGACTGAAGCGATCAAAGTGTCGCCGTGTGTCGCCGGGCGATATTTGCTTCACCGTAGGGGCGTACAGTATCTGTTTCTGAAGATTTTAATTGGGTTGCTTTTGCATGAAACAGGTGGTGCTTAATTTGAGCAAAATCCCGTGCTTAGTGGATTTAAGAATAAATGAGCTGATATTTGGGAGAGTGATATTTGTGATCAGAATGCAGTGTTTGTAAGCGGTCATTACTTCGGCTCCAGTCACTCAAGGTCATCCGAGATTTCTTTTATCCTTTATTAGGCCTGAATGAAAGCCGTTACCTTCACACGTTTAAATGAAAGGCCTTGCATACAGACTCTTTGTTTGGGCTCTCGCCTTCAATTGAGGCTTAATTGCCTTCTTTTTATTAATTTAATCAGACCGACGTGACATTCCTTTGATCAAGTCGTGGCTTTGTACTCGAATGCATTCAAACGCGCCGCGATAATGCATGCAGACCGACACACGCAAGTCAGAATAACGGTAAAGAGCTGTTTTTGCATGCGGCTGTGATTCAATGGAAGCAGATGGCAGAGCCCCGGCTGTTTGTGTGTTTGTGTTTGTTTTGTTCTTGAACGAGGGCTAAAGCTGATTATATTTAAACGCTTGGTTTTGGTGATCTTTCCCAGGCCCGTCATCGTTCAAGCCCAGCTGCAGCAAAGCCCAGAAATATCTGGAGTTCATTCCCATCAACCTGCACACACAGAGAATGAGGGTGACGTGTCCAAGGAAAACAGGTGCGTCTCATGCCTCCTCGCTCCCTCTGTTTACATTCTCCAGCTGGGTTTAGACCCATAGCCTACTGAGCTCTGTGCAACTCACATAGAAATCAGTAATAATCAATAAAAAAATAAATAAATATTTGAAACAGTAGCATGCTACTTTTCTCTTATGAACTTAATTATCTTAGAAATAACTTTTTATATGAATATATCTTTTCTTTTCATGTAGCCTATGATTAGCATTGAGATCTGTATTAAGAACTACTGTGTTGCTGATGTTTACACATCAGGCTTTCCCATAACCGTTCATGTAAGACAGATTACGACTTCGCAAATGTCAGTCAGCGCGATGGTTGTGTTTTCATGGGTTTGAAAATCATATTTCACTGGTTTGCATTTCATCGAGAATTCAATATGAATATTCAGAAACCTGGAATGTCAGGCGTTTAAAGAAAAAGCGAAAATGAAACTAACAGCGGTTATTGCAAACCTAACAGAAATAAAGTAATGATATTGCCATATCAAAAAAACTAAATTTGAGCTTTTATACTATAGCTACCAATCGCTTCTAGACCTCTAAATGCATTTTAAAGGTCAGTTTAATTGTCAAGTGTGTTTACACACACAAAAACACACACATATATATATATATATATATATAATTTAATTTAAGGTAATAGAATAAAGTATACTGTTAATACATGGGCAATAAAGGAAAAAATAATAACTATATGGCAAAAAAAAAAATCTTAGTTTTTTCTTTTTTGCAAAGGTCCCTTTAGGGGTTCCGTATATATACTATATACTGTGTATACATATATATTTATTTTATTTCATTATTTTTTCGGTTTGGAAATGTAAGATAGGATGCATTGAGGGATACAGTATGTTGTGTATGTTTTGTTTTTTTTCCCCACAAAAAGGTAAATGCAGATATGCTTAATACATATTGTATATTGAAGTAGTAGATATGGTATTTGTTTGTTTATTTGTTTTCACTGTAAAGAATGTACATTGAATATGTACATAATTAGAACATAATTAGTTCAGTTTGTAACTTCTTGCTGATAGTCTTTCTTGGCTACATTTGCATACAGTATATTAAACTGAAGAGAAGAATGCAGAGTATATATTATATGCTGTGTATATGAATAGTTACAGTAAATGCAGGAATGCACAGAACACATGCTGGATACTGCAGTGCTGTGCAGCATGTGTCTGGCTGTTTGCTGTTAGGATGCAGAGCATGGTGGTCTCACGGTCAGCACAGCACCCAGTGACAGGTGTGCTGCGGTCAGTGAGGGGTCAGCTGACAGGTGCAGACGTGCATTGAGACCACTCATTGGATTATAATAAATAATTTTTGTAATTGAGTTAAAATTCTTAAGTGTCTTAACAATCTTATGTATTAAAAAAAGGTATTTTTATTTATAGAACAAACCTCAATCTTTTGAACGGTAGTGTAGATAAATTAATAATATATAATAAAATATTTTAAATAATCAAGGATTTCGAAGAAAAAAATAAAACAATTGATTGCTAATGTTCTAGAATTCTTACATTCATGCAGAGAAAAAAAAGTCTTTGGCGTGACAGAGAGTCTGGTACAGAACAGCTGAATGACAGAATGAGAGTTTAAAAGCCAGACGTGGTCTCTGAGTTCATGTTGTTAATGGCACTCCATCTTTAAAGACGCTGCGTAAACACAATTTCCTAGAAGAGGCGTTTGTTTGATGCCTCAGACAGAGGTGTTGAGGTGGCAGTACTGGACAGCACTCTACAGACTGCCGTTGCTTGTGACTAGCAAAATGCCACGGATGTTTTTGTTTTCTTTCTTGTCCGGTGGTGACAAGCCACTTACAGCTGTTCTTAAGTAACATGTCAAATATTTTGAGATGTTTGTAAGTGTTTTCTAATCTTTCTAAACCTATTCACACATTCAGATGTCAAATCCTGTCTTACATTTCTCATTAAATATCTTTCACTCTTAAAGATAAAAGGTTTCTTCGATGGCACTGATGGTTCCACGAATAACCTCAAACACCAATAGAACCTTTCCTTCCACAAAAAAGCTCTTAATAATAAAAAAAGGGTCTTTAGGGGATTAAAATGTTGATCACACTAAGAAAATGATAGTACTTTTAAAAGATTAGTTAAATAAAGATTTCCTAATAATTTACTCACCCCGTTGTCATCCAAGATGTTCTCGTCTTTTTTCATCAGCCGAAAATAAAAAAAAATTGAGGAAAACATTTCAGTATTTTTTAGACAGGACTATCTTCCCTGAGTGAGCTGTCATCTGTATATCATTGTGTCAGTGCAGGAGAAGACAAGTTGTCTCAGTGTTTAGTTGTTGGATATTACAATGAATATAGCAGTCATAATTTACTTTAGTTTTCAAGAGAATGCACCGATCCCCGATCTACATAAATGCATCTACAGTATGTTCACGCAAATTAGAAGTAGTGATCATAAGGGTTTATGATGAAACTTTGCAAATCTTCTTTCCTAATAATGTGCTAGTTAGCAGGTTTCTTGGCTGAAGTTATCTGCTGCTCGTCACTCCACGGAAAAGAGTGGCGGGGTCAGCAGAGCTCATTAGCATATAAAGCAACATGAACTTAAAAGCCTCTATGAAAACAGAGTTGATTTTTAACAGAGTAAAGAAGATGTTTTTTACACTACCACTGAGAAATTTTAACCAAAGTATGTTATACAGTAAAATTTCCATTATCAGCTTGTGTACAATAGACCCCCGATAAAAACCATTATTTTCTTGCATATCTTTCTTGTGGCAAAGGATATTTTCATCATCTAAATAACCCTTTTCCATTATAAGGAGCCTTTTTTGGAATGGAAAGGTTCTATGGGTGTTAAAGATTCTTTTTGGAACCATCAGTGCCGTTAAAGAACCTTTATTTTAGGAACTTTTGACTCTCTTGAGAGAGCCAACAATAGTTCAATGTTATGACATCACAACAATGTAATGACATGACTTTGAAAACTTGCTTTCTTCTGTTGAATGCTAAAACATGTTATATATATATATATATATATATATATAAATAAATGTTGGTGACCAAATGTGGGTTTTTTTATACAGTAAACAGTTCATACAGTTTCTTTAATGTTCATGTCATACAGACTTAATAATAAATGATGACATACAGTAATTGTCATTTTTGGATGGACTATTGCTTTAATAGGCCTAATTGTTCAATGTATTTCTCGTACAGTATAAAATTAAAATTGCGCCCAATTACCTTGTTAAATTGACAGTCCTACTTAAAACATCTCCTCCCCTCTGCAAACAATTCATCTCTGCCACAGAGAGACACAGGTGCCTGAGCCCCTCGGATCAGAGCCTCCATTTATAGAGACTGCAAGAACCTGCACAAATCGCCTCCAAATTGGGCCATGCATGACGGATGATCCTGACCCGTATATATGCCACTGTATTCATTGTGTGGGTACACTGTTGTGAAACAGCCAATTAGATGCTCCAGAAGCGGCCGGGGAGCGTCGAGAGCACCAGGGTGGGAAGGAAGTCGTTGCTCGAGCACCTCATCGTCATTAACGGAGGAACGAAGCGGCCAGAGCCATGTCCGGCGGCGTGATCCTGGCGCTACAGGGTCAGTGCGTTTGAAGGGGCCCGGATCATTATTTGCCATTTAATGTGTTGCGCTCACTTCCCATGGAGCCGATTGGCTGACCTTGCATATATCTATAACAGAAATACTGCAGATGCGGTGTGTGACCTCCAACGTGAAGACATTTCCCATTGCTGTTCTATAAAAGGCAGCTTCGGGAATCGAGGTGAAAACATGAAAATTAGCCCCAATCGGTGTAAAAATGGGTGTAAAAATAAAAATTGCACAGAGCCACTGCAAATATCATGTGTAAATCGCCACTTTCTTTCTGTGTGTATTGGGGGATAAATGTCAGGAGGTTGTGATATTTATTAATATTCCTCACTACAGCACGTTCAGGCTCTGAGCAACCGTTTATATTGCCTATAGGACACATTGGCCCTCTAAAGTAAAGATTTTTAAGCCTTGAAATAAAGCAACCACATCTAAACAATTCTCATAAAGTTGGCATGATGATTTGTTTTGACAGAAAACACCATTTGAAGGATGTGTTTTACAACCACAGATGTAATAGGTTATAAAACTACTGTATACAAGGAGGCATATACAGTTATTGGCACATTGATATAGTTAGTGGTTCATGAAGCGACCCATTTCTCCCTCATATCTAGCATAAGACTAGATATAGATATGCTGTAAGCATACATACACTGCTCAAAAAAAATAACGGGAACACTAAAATAACACATCCTAGATCTGAATAAATGAAATATTCTTATTAAATACT
>JAUMHP010000040.1:20753427-20767908 GCA_032361065.1 Enteromius trimaculatus
CTTATTATTACGATTTATAACAATATAAATTGTCGATATTATGTGTATTATATGCTAATTAAATATTATATGTATGTATATAGGCCTACACACACACCTACATTTTAAATATATGAAGAATTAAGCATTTTTCAATAGATACATGTGTGTTTGTGTGTGTTCATTATAATTACTTTTTTTTTTTAACATTATTGATGGTGACAACTTAGTTAAAATCAGATTGTAATCCTAAACTTCAGTCAAAATTATTTGTCTAATTTTTTTTGTTTACGATCAACGTGCTTTCCGCCCACATCCGTGACGTCACAATGGCCTGCCCGTGACGTACGCTGCAGTGGCGCTAGTGAGTTAAGCATCATTGAAGCACGGCAGAAATGTCAGGCATTGTTTATTTCGCGTGCTCGTTTAAACGCTGAAACTGTCCTCGTCGTCCATCAGTAACCCCCGAAATACATCGGTGCAGCTCTTCGCTGGATGCGTTAGTCGTTGTCTGGCGCTGGAGCCGCTGTCGTCCTTTAAGAAAGGTGTTAATGCTGTTATTTGTGTAGTGCAAGGTGCGCTCGCGTCTCGAGGAGCTCCAGGAGGACTGTACGCATTTCGAAATGAAGCTATTTTAATGTTAATGTATATGCACGGTACAGTAAGTGTTATATTCTACTGACAGCTTGTAGTTTTGCATTTAAACGCCGTCGGATCTTCGAAGAGCGTCGCTTATATCGCTGTGACGCTTGGATAAGCTTCAGGACGGCGACTCCATACTGGACCACGCATCTGAGGTTTGTTTGATGTCCTCGTGAGGAACCCGAGCTGAAGATGTGGGTGAACCCTGAGGAGGTGTTGCTGGCCAGCGCCCTGTGGATGACAGAGAGAGCCAATCCCTACTTCATCCTGCAGAAGAGAAAGGGCCACGGAGACGGCGGAGGAGGGCTCGCGGGTAAAGCCGTGTTTACTCAGTCAACCGCATGTTGTTTATGATGACAGCTTATTAACACACAGGTGTGTGTGTGTGTGTGTGTGTGTGTGAGAGAGTGTGTTCATTCATGCCTGCACACTCAGGTGGACTCGCGCTGGTGTTGGTCACGCCGCGCACACGGAGACGCACCTGTGCGCGCGAGTGCGCTCTTACCTGTGTGGACGGGTCACTAAATATATTAGGTTTCCTTTGAAGCAGTTTTCACTCAGATATTACTAGTGTATTCCACAGATAATTAGCCTACATAGAAACGGAAAGTAACAGACTGATTTACATTTAGATTAAAACGACTAAAATAGTAACGTAGACTACTGTAATGAATTGTTTTATTTTATTTTTTACAGTAATGTGATTTGGGCGTGTATATATTATTCAGATCATTTGTCATTCTTAAAAATATTTCAGCATTGTCACAATTGATTACGTATTATTTATGTGTATGTTATGTTGTCAGCGTTATTTTAAAGTAACAATATTTCAAGCTTCTAATGTCTTCATGGACTAGTTTGTGCAAACTTGCTGATTCATGTTATTCAGCATTATTTGAGCATTTGCCCAAAGAAGTTGCTTTTTCAGAATTAAAAAAAAAAAAAATTGTTGCCCTCTCTCTCTCTCTCTCTCTCTCTCTATATATATATATATATATCTGACGATTGTGTGTATGTGTGTTACATGTGCATAATAATATTATAGACTAACATGGATTTATACAGCCTCATAATCATATTATGCCCATCACTGATGTGAACAGACCACACAAGAAATGTTTAGAGGCATTCAAGCACCATAGAAATGGTGATGGCTCATTATTGTTTCTGTGGGATGTTTTTTATGTTGTGGTTGACCGAATGTGTTTTTTTTTAATGACTGATACTAATACAGAGAGAGTTTAGGTTGACTGATGACTGGGAAAATTGCTGAAATGAACATTAATACTAAAATATTTAGTTAGAAAAAATAGTACTTCTATTGCTTTGTCAACATCAGTGTTAATCAGTCTGGCCGATAAATGCATCCAATATAAAAGTCCTAGTATGACTTAAGCAACCAAACAGGCTTAGTAAGGTTCAGTTTATTCTCAGGGTCTCAGAACAGGAAGCTGAGTTGGTTTGGTGTCGTGAAATGTGCGTCACCTGGTGAGCTGGACAGGTGCTGTATGTGTGCCGTTCGCTTCTTTATTGATGATTGACAGATACCGCGCTGGAGCCTTGAAAAGCCGAAACGTTGCTGGTATTTGTGCATCTACCTCTTTGTGCCTGTCAGTGAGAAAAGACAGACACAAAGCGTACACTAGCTAAGGAGGATGATGTCATTGTTACATAAATGTGCGAGTTGTGTGCCAGTGAGAGTCAGTGAGCCTGGCACGGCCCAGAAGACTGACCCACTGAGTCCTGGGTAGAGTCCAGAAGTACTGGGAGAACAGCAATGTGTTTTACGTACATCAAACTTGTGAATTTTTTTATCCAGACATGAATTTTTAACAGAAGAAAAGTGGAATAGATGTAGTTGAACATGTTTTTTTGAAACATTTTCCTATTTTTTGATTCTTTACATATGTACATACTGTAGGCTCATCCAATTTCTCCATTTATGCGTGAGATCAAAAAAATCACAACTGAGATCTCGCTAAGATCTCATTAATCTCTGGCTTGTTTCTCATTGCAAACAAAGGCTTTCGAACTGAGATGTGTTGCAGTATTATTATCTTAATCGTACCATTATCAAGAATTTTCTTGTCTAGAGATCTCAACGTTGTCTCAAACTGTGCTCAGGTTTCCCAATGCTCTCAGATTATTGCAAAATAATTATTGAGCTATAATCTGTGTGTTATTTATTAGCTCTACGCTCAACATTCAACTCGCTTGTGTTTGTTTGTAAGGCATTTTATGAGAAACGTTTGAGAAAAAAGTTGAAACTTCTGAGCGATCGGATTGAAGGTGGTGCATTTTTAAACAAACATAAACAAACTTTATTCCAGTTGGTAAATTAAGGCATCCAGAACAGTTGTGTTATTTTTCATATAAAGGCCTGGTTGTCCACATGCATCCAATAGGAGCCCAAATGTGGCTAAATATGGGTGATTCTCTCTCCTGAGAAAAATACTCAAGGAAACCCTCATGTGTTTCAGCATTGTCTCAAGCTGTGCTCAAATCTGCCTTGTTCTCAAGAAATATCTTAAGCTATGATCGCTGTATTATTTTTATAGAACTGTACTCTTCATTCAACTTTGTGTCTGTTTTTGAGGCATTTTATGACAAACATTTGGTACAAAGTTAATACTTTAATGAAAAATGCTTTAAAAATGAGCTGTGAGCTAAGATAGAGCAACCTTTAATCAATCAAACTGCTTTTTTAAACCAACGTAAACTTACTACAATCCAATTTGATCATTAGGACGTCCAGAACAATACCGATAATCGGTTTCACCGATATTTTCTTTGAAATTTATGCATTTTCCCATAAATAGTTAGCAGTTTTTTAATATTGAAACCACCGATAAATGGAGAATTGCATGTAAGACCGCCATTGCGAGCCTTTGTTTTCTAAACCTTAATTTACGTAACTGCCCTTAATGCACAAATGAGATGCATTACATAAACGCTTGTACTGTAGTTTAATCTTCGAAAGCTACGAAATAGAGTAGAATAATCTGTCAAACCATCTCAAAAAGATGTAACTTTACATAAATTGAAAATAAAACATGCTTGAATGAGTGCATGATGGAAATAAAACAGAAGTAAAACAGTATATCGGTTATCGGGCAAATAAACCTGCAAATTATCGGTTATAAAAAACATAGCAGTATCGACTGATCTCTAACTTTCGTCTATTATCTGAAGGCCCAGTTTTCTGCGTGCACCCAGAAGGAGCACAAATGTCTTTTCTGAGGCTAAATACTGGGGAAGTCAACAGCTCCTTTGTGTTTTTATGCCATTCAATACAGTTGTATCAGGTTGATGCTGTTCAGGAGAGTATTGATTTTGTCCATGTACTGGTAAGGCTTTTTTTTGTCAGAGCCGAGATGAATTCAGTTGAGAGCAGAGCGTTCTATATTTAGAATGAGAAAAGACAACAATGAAATGTTCCCCCCATTACTCCTTATCCAAGGATCCTAACAAGAATCACAGGACAGACTGAATTGTGTTCCCAGGATTCAGGTAAAAGGCTATGTAGCGTAGCACAGCCTACTACAGTGGTCAAAATGTTTAGTGTACACTACAGTAGTCCCACAATGCAGTTCGCTCGACTAGACCTTCCGGTTAAAATGCATTGGATTAGAAATGCATTTTTTTTATGTTTTATAAACAACAACAGGATGCCACTTTCTGAATTAAACATGTTCACAAAGAGGTCTTGTGAATGTAGAAAACCACTATTGAAACAATTGTTCCTTTTTGTTTAATTTTTTTATTATAGTAGACGAATATGCAGTTTGACAAAAGAGGATCTAAACATTGCAGGTTTACCTCAACACAAGGAATACAAACATAGTGTATGCCATTATAATAATTATTCATATTTTGAATTGTTTTTATATTCTCAGTTTTTATTTGAATTTAAATGTAGGCCTACTTTTTTGTTCTGTGTCGTACTTTTACTTATTTTCATTTCAGTTTTAGGATTAGAATTTTTTTACTGTTTTTACAAAAACATTAATGGTAAGGTGTCATTTGTTAAAATTAGTTCATGTATTAACTAACATGAAAAAACAATGAACAATACATTTATGCAATTATTTATTAATCTTTGTACATATAAATGAATGAAAATGCAAGCATTAGTTTATATTAGTTGTTATGTTAACAAACACAACTTTTGATTTTAATAATGCATCAGTAAATGCTGAAATTAGATTTATAATGCTGAAGTATTGTTCGTTCTCGGTTCATGTTTAATGTTTAATGTTTCGATTCATAATTACCTTTTTATTAGATGTCCTTTGTTAAAAACAGAAACACCAGGGTATGATTTCATATCCTGTTGCTGGTATTGGTTGTGAAGTGATTTTTCATGATTGCATCCGAAACGAAGTGTTAAAGACTTGGCTGCTGTGTAACAGTTATAAAATGTGATTATCACTTCTAGCAGACGTTGCTTGGAAACCTTTGGGACTGTCCAGTCATGCAGCTCAATTAATATTCATGATCCAAGAATAGAATATTTGATACAGCGGAAACTCAGTTAACATAATTGAACATTTTTGTAATTTTTTTATACATGACAGAATTTTTATCATTTCTGCCAGTCGTATAAATATATATCGGTAAAAAAAATAAATGACATTTATTAATAATAAAGTATTTTTTTATCAACATGAAAAGAGGTGTATATGTCATGAGATATGTCAAGTATTTGAGAGAAGTCAGCAGTTGTTTGGTTTCTTCCTGTCAAAGGAACTGGAAATACTGGAAAGGGTTTATTAAAGAGCGAGCTAAATGTTGTTGATGTGCTCTTATATACGCTCTCAAACGACGCTCAACACAGGCCTCCGCCACTGAATAGATCATGTGATCCTTACAGTACTCTCAAATCTCTGCTCTCTTGTTTCGCAACCAAGGAAACCGTGGCTCGTCCAAGCATATGAAAGCAGGAACGGAAAGTCGTGTGTTCAGGAGGCAGAAACAGGAAGATTTATTTGGCGGATCCTGATTGACGTGTTTAACTTCAGCAGAATCTGTGGTGTTAAAAATGACTTTACATTGCTAATGCACACTCCTGGTCTTACCGTGAGCGAAATCTAATAAATGCTCACCAATAATGTTTTGAATTGTGCACGTTCAGACTGCCCGGACCGTGCTGGGTTGTGAAAGCGCTGGAGATGTTCTGCTGGTGTCTGATGCTCTGATAGCGATGCTAGCACGTTCTCGCCCCGCGGCCATGCTAACGCTCCTCGGGTGTATTCTTCAGAGCCGCTAACAGTGTTTACTCAGGGGGGTTACACGCAGAAGCCTTTGAGGACTGATGTCTTTCTGGTTGTTTGTTTGCTACTGACCTTATCTACACCTAGTTAGAGCTAAACTTCACCCTTTTAAACTACACACTTTGCTGTATTTCAGTTTGCTTCTGCCTTCTGAAGATATGCATTTATGCTTATCTTAAAAGCAGAAGCATACTGAATTACAGCTTCAGAAAGTGTAGTTTAGCTCTAACTAGATGTAGATAACACGCACACACACACACACACACACACACACACACACACAGTGTTTTTGAAAGAAGTCTCTTCTGCTCACCAAGGATGCATTTATTTGACCAAAAATATATTAATTACACAAATGCTATTACCATTTAAGTTTAACCGTTGTCTGTTTTTAATGTATTTTAATGTCATTTATTCCTGTGATGAAAACTGATTTTCATCATCATTACTCCAGTCTTCAGTGTCACATGATGCTTCAGAAATCATGAAAATATGCTGATTTGATGCTCATAACATTTATATTATTAATGTTGAAAACAGTTGTGATGCTGCTTATTTTTATTTTTTGTGGAAACTGTGATACATTTTTCAAGATTCTTTGATGATAGAAAGAACAGCGTTTATTTGATATATATAATCGTTTGTAACATTATTAATGTGTTTACTGTCAGTTTTGATCAATTTAAAGCATCCTTGATGAGTAAAAATAATAAATTATTTAAAAGGTTAACCCAAACTTTTGAATAGTAATAGTATCATTAAATAAATAAATAAACAAATAAATAATGTATATAAAAATTATATTATTTATTTGTTTTCTATTAATTGGCTTAAAAAAATTATTATTGTAGTGATGATAATTAATTATTATTATTATTATTATTATTATTATTTATTTGTTTATTAATAATTTATTATTATTAATTGTGATTAATCGCATACAAAATAAAAGCATATATATAAACACACATGTAAATGTTTAAGAAAATGTTTTTTATATATTAAATATATTTTATTATAAATTATATGATTATAAGCACATGTAAATTTTTCAAAATATATACTGTGTGTGTGTCTTTATGAATAAATAATAAATATGCACAGTACACACATTTATATATTATATAAACAAAAATGTTTATTTTGGATACAATCACAATTAATTGTTACCCAGCACTATTTATTATTATTATTTGATCAAAGGAAACATCATTTTTTTTAAAAACAGCTATAGTTTATGATAAGAGACTAAAAAGACTTCATTGAAGTGAACATTTTGAACTGATTCACTAAAATGAATCGCCTTTACCAACCATTTTTGTTGCTAAAGCTTAAATCAGGGATTAAATCATCTCTTTCTTAACACTCTGCAAGCCTCGAGACACGGATCACAAGATCACAGTCTAATGATGTGGTCATTAGGAAACATAATATTTCTCAAAAAAACCCCGGTAATGTCACACCGATACTAAAACTAAAATTACAAACTGACACCATTTAATGAATCAAACAAATGTTTTAAAGAAATATCTCCAGAAAGCTAAAATGTTTCTGCAAAGCATAGATATCTCCGTCTGTGTGGACTGGATTTGGTTTAGTTGAATGTTACTGATCTGCAGTGGTTTGTTTTCTCACAGGTCTGCTGGTCGGGACTCTAGATGTGGTGCTGGACTCGAGCGCCCGTGTGGTCCCGTACAGGATCCTCTACCAGACCCCTGACTCCCTGGTGTACTGGACCATCGCCCACGGTAACATACCGCCTCCCGTTCCGGAGCGCTCTTCTCCCTGAAGGCATTACCTCATGCTCCAGTGTCTCTAAAGTGCAGGCGGAAGTCAGAAATCAATCTCCACTTTTCTTTCAAGCGCTTGCTGGCTGAACGTGATGTTCACTAACTGTCTCCGCTTTTAAACTTGCGTTTAGACGTGGAAAACTTTAGTCCAGGAATCGATGTTTCAGCACAGATGGCGTTCGTTAGGGATGCAGGGCAGTGCATCACTCAGAGTAACACTGCACACCCAAACCCAGCTGGATTGTGTTATAGCGTTTTTACTATGGTAGATATATTTTGTGCAGGTCTGCATTACGCCAATTGCATGCAAGGACACATGGAGTCAGTTATCACAATACTGAAGGTTTTGTAGTTAGAGCAATACCAAACCAGAGTACCAGATTCACAACTATTGTTATTGCAACATTATTTTTTAGTAGTGGACTATTGCTCAGTTTAATTTAATTTAATTTTATATTAATTTTAATTTAATATTTATATTTTTAAATTATGTTTTACCTTATCAATCCAAATAAATGTGTTTAAATATTAATGCAATTTAATACTTCTAAAGAAGTAATACATTAAAATAATGGCAGGTAGCCTTCAGTATCTTTTCAGTTAAGTAAATATTGCTTTAAAAAGCGTGGTTTTTATTATTTGCATAAGTGTTGCAATGTATAATTTTAAATAAATAATACATAACAAAAATTTAGTTATATTAAGTATAAGTAAATATCACAAAAAAAAAACACCACACACAATTTTTATTTTTATTTTTGCTTCTTTTTTTTTTATTTATTTTATGGTTTTAGTTTGTTGTAACTTATCAATCTAAATACAGATGCATTTGTTGAAATATTACAGCAGTTTAATAATTCTAAAGTAGTAATACATTAAAATAATGTCAAGTAGCCTTCATTAACTTTTAATAAACAGATTTGAAATAAATGGATTTATTTATTATTGCAAATTTAATAATGCTAAATAATTAATTATTTAAAATATTTCCTTTCAAGTACACATGCTTTACACATTCAGTAATAAAATAAAAAACAAATAAAAAATTTTTAAGCAATATGTGGAGACATATTAAAAGTGAAAATACAGAGCTGAAAAGGGTCAGAACATGCATGACACAACATGGAGATAAATACTAGATGACTGTATGAGTAAGATTTGTTCGGTCGTCGCACAGTTTTTACGGTAAGAGTGTCCAGCCCAGGACATTATGTGTGAAGCTTCCCAGAGGAGCGGAGAGTGCTCTGTTTCGGAGCTAATCTGGTTTACAGGCAGCCGCTAATGCTGCTTCATATTTCACAAGCTGTTACTTTGCTAGCTGCAAGCCATTTGGTAAATCTCTTTATTTAAGGCGAGAAACCAGTTTGCTTGCTCTGATGTGCATATGTTCTGTCAAAGGGTTTAGCATGACTACATAGGGACTTTTTTAATGTAATCTTAGGCTTCATTTGACAGTGTCAATTTTTTTTTCATTTGCATACTGATGCTAAAATAAACACACACACATATATATATATATATATATATATATGTATATATAATGATGTAATGTGTGTAGTATTAAATTTACATGTAACTATAAAAATATAAAAATACCTATATTCTAAATATAGTATTATACTATTAATATGAAATTTACCATTTAATATTATTTGTTAATCATTAATTGTTGAAAATAGTTACTTTATAATATATAAATAATATATAATATAATATATACTTTAATATGATATATACTACAATACTGTAATATAATATTAATTTATACATAAACAACTAAATTAATTTAATATTTAATTTAATATAAATCATTCGTTTTTAGGCATTATAAACAGCTAAATAATTCAACGTTATTATAACATATTATAAATATACAGTTACAAAAATATGAAATTTAATTATTTTTACATTTTATTAATTTTTTTTTTATTTTAAGATTTCATATATGTATAGAATATATATATATATATAGAGAGAGAGAGAGAGAGAGAGGGATGATGTTTATATTAACTGAACATTTAACATTAAATGTATTTGTTTTTGTGAGTTTTGGTGAAACGGCAGATGGAGCGTGGATACTTCATTTTTTAAATAATTGTATATTTCCATCTTTACCTAATTGTGAGGCACTCGTCACAGAATGCTCTTAATGAATCATTTGGCTCGCCAGTAATGTGTTTGATTAATTGCTTGAGGAGAGCTGTGCTAACACAGAGCTAATTAAAGCAAGAACCCGGGCCCGTCTGCTGTTCAGTTCTGAGCAAATGAAGTCGCTGCAGATAAAGACTTCAAATGAAATTGATTATCCCAAACGCCTGGACTAGTATTGTTTGACGAAGCCGAGGCCTTTGTTTCTTGCAGGGAGCTCTCGTAAGGAGATCACGGAGAACTGGGAATGGCTGGAGCAGAATCTGCTGCAGACGCTCGCCATCTTTGAGAATGAGAATGACATCACCACCTTCGTCAAGGGCAAAATACAGGTTACACATTAGCATTTCAAACATTATTTGGTGCTTCATTACGAGCCTTGTTGGTTACACGAGTGTGTCTGTGTTCAGGGCATCATAGCCGAATACAACAAAAGCCATGATATCAGAGAGGATGACGACACGGATAAGTTTAAGGAGGCCATCGCTAAGTTTCGCAAGCTCTTCGTCATGCCGGAGGAGGAGAAGCTGGTCAACTATTACTCCTGCAGCTACTGGAAGGGCAAGGTGCCGCGGCAGGGCTGGCTGTACCTCAGCATCAACCACCTCTGCTTTTACTCCTACCTGCTCGGGAAAGAGGGTGAGCGCTACAACACCAGGACTGTTTTGATTTCAAATAGAAGAAACAAACAGGTCATCAAGTGTTTCAATTAAAGGGTATGTTTGCCCAGATTACTAACCCTCATGTTGTTCCAAACCCACAAGACCTTCGTTCACCTTCACAACACAAATTAAGATATTTTACCGCATTTCTGGATCTGGGCTCATTTCAGTTGTGTTGCTGTCTGGAGGCTCTCTGATATCATCAAAAATACCTTCATTTGTGTTCTGAAGATGAACGAAGGTCTTCTGGGTTTGGAACGAAAGGACAGAATTTTCAGATGTGTTATCATTTCAAAAAAGCGACATTAAAATATCATGACTTGCACCTGCCTGCATTATTATCTCCATTAAATGTATTGCAGCATGAGCCAAGCTGATCCTCTACAACTGGCCCAAAGTCGCGTGTTAGTTTGTTTATAATAAGAGGACTTGGCAACCCTTTCGGATATTTCCACTATCACACCCTAACACAGTGAGACAGTGGTTTAGTTCAAATGGAAGAATATAACGAGTCTTTGGCCAGTGTATTACTTTTATTTAAAATTAATTAGTGGACACTGAAAGCATGAGGAGGCAAAAAGTTGCTACGTTTACGGCAGCTCCTTACTCGCACAAAACAACAATAGTGTATGAGATTCACCCCTGTGTGTAAATGTGGTTGTCCCTCCTAAACTTTTACAGTAAAAGATTAGTGTGTATGCAGAATTTTACTGTTTTTGAACAGAACATATGCCGAACATATGTGTCCCTGGCCCACAAAACCATTTACAAGGACCTTTTTTAAAAACTGAGATTTATACATCATCTGAAAGCGTAATGAGCGTTCCATTGATGTGTTGTTTGTTAGGAACAAAAGACAAAATCATATTTTGAGTTCTTAGCGATGCATATTACTGATCAAATATATGTTCGTGTTTCAGCTAAGCTGGTGATCCGCTGGGCCGACGTGACTCAGCTGGAGAAGAGCGCCACGCTGCTGCTGCCGGACATGGTGCGGGTCAGCACACGCTGCAACGAGCATGTCTTCTCCGTCTTCCTCAACATCAACGAGACCTTCAAACTCATGGAGCAGCTCGCCAACATAGCCATGAGACAGCTGCTGGACAACAAGGGCTTCGAGCAGGACCGCTCTCTGCCCAAACTCAAGAAGAAGTCGCCCAAGAAAGTGTCGGCCCTCAAAAGGTCTGTGACTGCAACACTTACGAAGATAATGTAGATCAGTCGAGAATTCTGGTTTTTAATTAAACACCAGACAAAGTTACAAAGAAATATTCATTTTAATATTTGATTTTTATATATTAGTGCTGTCAAATGATTAATCTTGGTTCATTGCATCTAAAATAACAGTTTTTGTTTACATAATATATAGATGTGCACTGTGTATATTTAAAATGTACATATATAAACAATATATATATATATATATATATACACAGTAAATACACATATATATTGTTAACAAAACTTTTAGATTCTAGATTACCAAAAATGTATTATGTAATATATAAAATGTTTTTTATGTTACTTTTTTTGTTCTTGAAAACAACAATTAGAATTATTAGAATTATAATGATATATACTGTTACTGTGAAGTACATTTCCATAGAAATTCAAAATAAATGTAAATTAATACAAATTAAATGCATTTAAAGTAAATAATCATTTTGTGATTTGAAAAATGATTTTCTAAACAATTATTTATTATATTTAAAGCCCATATAGCCACAGTTTTTTATAGTGTATTTTATATTTTTTATTAGATACATTTACTTAAGAAGCTAAATTATTTAATTTATAAAGTATATAATAAAGAAGTATATATATATATATATATAAAGATATAATAATAAATGGTTGCCAATGAGATAATTCCTTTTGAATTAAGTAGATTTTTTCTTTTGATTGCTTTTCTAGGTATAAACTCACTTAATTTTGCAAATTTATTTCAAAACAAGGCTTAACTAATTTCAGTAAATGTATCCTATTTTTAGATATTTGTAAAAAAGTAAAAAGTGCTGAGTAAGAAATATTTGTTTAGTTACAGAACTGCTGCTTATTGTCTTTATTAGATAATAGTAATTGTCTTAAAAATTGGGGCTGAAACAGAGAAGTGAAGGATTATATTATGGAGCCAGCAGTGGTCTGGCAGCTGTGAGAAACTGAAAGAAGCTAATCTGGTTTTCCTTCAGAGCCTCTGAACACTGTCTGTGCAGACTTAGAGGATTGAATGAGAATGCTCTGACGTGCAGAACAGCTCCACCAGGTTTATAGTAAAGTGACAGTACTGTGGAGCTTATTTTGCAGTATGCATTTAGAAGAAGTTTAGGGTACTTATAGCAGCCTTTTCAGTATTACGTTTGTTTTTGTGACTCCAGGGATTTGGATGCCAGGGCTAAAAGCGAGCGATACCGGGCACTTTTCCGTCTGCCGAAAGACGAGAAACTGGACGGCCACACGGACTGCACACTATGGACCCCCTTCAATAAGATGCACATCCTGGGGCAGATGTTTGTCTCCACTAATTACATCTGCTTCACCAGTAAAGAAGAGACCATCTGCAGCCTGATCATCCCGCTCAGAGAGGTGCGGCAGTCACTCCAGTCTAAACTAATCAAATGATACAAGTGCACAGCATACATAAAACAATCCAGTCATAAAGTCATTGTGGAAGTAAAATGGGTTCGTTTTGCGTCCCTCTCTATCTCTTTACTAGGTGACCATCGTTGAGAAAGCAGATAGCTGTAACGTCCTTCCCAGCCCCTTGTCCATCAGCACCAAAAACAAAATGACCTTTCTCTTTGCCAACCTCAAAGACCGGGACTTCCTGGTGCAGAGGATCTCGGACTTCCTGCAGCAGACCACCTCCAAAATCTACTTTGAGCGGGAAATCACGGGCAGCCTTAGCAGCTCAGATGATGAGGTGGGAACAGTCTACTTGCATTTATTGCTCATGTTGATTTTTATGTGCACACATAACACATGTCAATCATTTCTATTCCAGTTAATTAAGTCTGTGTTTATCAAAGAAAAATTCCAAAAGTATTTTTACAATAAAAGATCAAAAAATGGAATATTGTGAAATATTATTACAATTTAAAATAACCATTTTCTATTGTAATATATTTCATCATCTTAGAGAATGAAGTTCCGGGTCACTAAAGACCCGAGCTATGCAGTTAAGTGTTAAAGGAACATATTAGAGGATATATGTGTGATTTGTTAGCGTGTGTATGTGTTGTGTGCAGGTGTACTCTCAGCAGGGCAGTGTGTTGTCCTGTAGTCCCCAGCGCAGCGCTCTCGGCTCCGAGGGAGACAGTGACAGACAGTTCAATCTCAATGATAACAGGGTTCCCACCGCCACACAGGCCCTGATGACCATGTACCGCCGGCGATCCCCAGAGGACTTCAACCCCAAACTGGTACAGCACCCTCAAACGCCACATCTTGTGCTTTTATCACTGTGTACTGAGAGAAGGACGGATTAGTACGACGGAGCTTTAGTGCCACCAAAAAAAAAAAAAAAATCTAAAACTACGAGATTTAAGTCGAAATACTACGAGAATAAAGTCGAAACTACGAGAATAAAGTCGTAATGTTACAAGATTAAAAGTCGAAATATTACGAGATTAAAGTCAAAATACTACGAGAATAAAGTCGTAATGTTACGAGATTAAAGTCGAAATACTATGAGAATAAAGTCGAAAATCTACGAGAATAAAGTCGAAAATCTACGAGAATAAAGTCGTAATGTTACGAGATTAAAGTCGAAATACTATGAGAATAAAGTCAAAAATCTACAAGAATAAAGTCGAAAATCTACGAGAATAAAGTCGTAATGTTACAAAGTTTAAAAGTCGAAATACTACGAGATTAAAGTCGAAATACTACGAGATTAAAGTCGAAATACTATGAGAATAAAGTCGAAATATAATATTTAGTGCACTTGTAAATGACCCGGATTGAGAGAAGGACACCAGATATAAGCAC
>JAUMHP010000040.1:20777332-20789458 GCA_032361065.1 Enteromius trimaculatus
TATATATAGTATTAATATTATTATTATTTAAATATCATAATTTTTATTAGCATATATTACATAAAAATTATTATTATATTAATTAAAATATATATTATTCTGTTAAATTATATTTATTTTATTTTATTTAAAAAAAAAAAAAAAACATTTAATTCAAACTAAATAAAGTGCGTGAGGTTGTTTCCTTTTGTACAGATTTAAAATGATTAACTCGATAACTTGTTTTCTGTTGTAGGTGTCCTGTGTCACGGTGACCTGACGGAAAAACTCAAATTACTGTATAAGATTCACGTACTTCCAGGTGGGTGTAAAGGAGAAAATAATGGGCCTAGAAATCAATACAGACTAGTCCTTGCTAGTTCATTATTTTCAGCTTCTCATAATCCTGTTAGCCTTTGCACGTACGCATACAGTGTATTCTGTGTGGTAAGTGTAAGATTATTAGTTGTGTTTCTCCTTTGTGAGCGGAACAGTGGTCAAAAAAAAAGGAATGAGAGTGTAGACGGATGTTTTAAAATACTTGAACATGTCTGGGTCAAATTTAACCCACACATCAAAAGAACAATTAAAGAAGATTAAAGAAAATGCAGCTTAATTATAAAGTTCAGGGTGTTTTGCATTGTGTTTCTGGGTGTTGTTTTCTGAAGTAGACTGAGTGTATTTTCTGTTCTCAGAATTGCATCAGGAGCAGGAGGAGCCCGACTCTGCGTGTGAAGCTACGCAGTATTTTTTTGAGGACATCACCCCAGAGACCTCCAGCGGTACTGCTGCATGCTCACTCTTACCATACTATATAGGCTTTTGCAGTGAAAATGATGCTCGATACCTAGAAACTGATGCTTTGACCTCTCACTGATAGGCCTCGACCAAAAGAGCCGAGATGAGAAGGACGAAGGTTTCGTAGGAGTCACCTTTAAAAGTGAAAAAGGTGAGCGAAAACTCTTCTTTAAATCAGTGCTGATGTTTGATGCTGGAGAACTGCTTAAATGCAACACTCTGTTTTCTGTGTAGTTAAGAAGATGCACACTCCAGACTACCGTACGTACCTGCGTCTGTGGAACCAGGAGACCAAAGCAAAGCTAGAGAACATGAAGAATCTGCCCAAACTCAACCAGGTACATCTGGAGACCGACCTTGATGAAGTTACATCATCAGTGTAACTCCTGTTAAAACAACTGTTCTCCATTCGCAACCCTCCGAATGTAGAGAAAAGTCTTTATTTTTATAATGTAATGTAAATAATGGACTTACTTTAAAAATGTGTTTATTAAAACCTTGACTGTTATGATGAATCTCCTTCTTCAGAGTCAGTTCATCGAGCTGTGCAAGACCCTGTATAACATGTTCAGCGAGGACCCCAGCGAGCAGGAGCTGTATCACGCCACGGCCACGGTCACCAGCCTGCTGCTGGAGATGGGAGAGGTTGGCAAGCTTTTCTGCAGCCCACCTCACAAGAGCGACGAGGAAGAGGAAGACGAGTGCGTCCCACCGAGCCAGAGCAAGCCGGAGCGCGCCGCGCGCCACAGAGACACGGCTCCCTCAGACGACGTCAGGCCGGAGGACTCCTCGCCCAGAGACACAGCCACGTCCTCCGCCATGCTGATCTCCGACGACGAGACCAAAGACGACACGTCCGTGTCTTCCTACTCCGTCCTGAGCGCCGGCTCGCACGAGCTGCAGTGCGAGGACATCGCCGAGGACACCGTGCTCATCCGCAACGGCACGCCGACCGCAGGGCATCATGGGAGGAGCCACCTGCCTCACAGCGCCAGCATCGACAAGGACTGGGCCATCACCTTCGAGCAGTTCCTGGCCTCGGTGCTCACTGAACAAGCCCTGGTGAAGTACTTCGAGAAGCCCGTGGAGATCGCCGCACGAATAACCAACGCCAAGAACGTTCGCAAGGTGGGACACCAACACATGTCCATCAGTGACTACGAGATCTCACTATCGGGATAGAAACTCTTACCTCGGCACTCAAAACTGTGCTGTGCGGGGATTGTCTAAAACCATCGTTTACTCACTTTTGTTTTTCACAAAAAGTTTGGTTTCTTCATAAAGTGAAAAGTGGGTGGTAACAGCAGTAAATCTCGATATCAGAGGATTTATTCACCGTGTATTGAGGTTTTTGAGCCCTGCACTAGCAGACAACGACTTCAGTTTAGTGTATTTCTTATATAAACCTGTTTTAAATAATTTTATTACCCAGTTTTCGTTTTGAAAACCTCAGGAGGTCAGTGTTTTATTGTACATTTTATTCATGGTTTGCCATTTTTGGGACAGTTTCACCCTCCTCCCCCCAAAAAGTACTGAGTGTCTAATGTATTCTCACTGTTTTCTAGCAGTGAACCTAAATGAAATGGCATACTTGTGCACCTGATTTCCGAAGCCATACTCTAGCAATTACCTTGAATTTCAATATATTTCTCACACAAACCTGTTTTATGATGTTTAATGGCAGTTTTTGCCATGTTTTAGTCTCCGTTTTGGATCCTGAAATCTCCCCGTTTTCTGAAAACGAGCAGCCTGGACATTTGGCTAAATACCTCCATTTGTGCTCCACCTTAAGAAATAACCTCACGCAGGTCTGGAACCACACAAAGGTCAGCAAGTGATGGCAGAAGCGTTATTTTTGGCCGACTGTCCCTTGAACTAAACTTAATCTGATCTGAAGTCTTGATGTTGGCGTGAGCTCGTTCGGGAACGGACCGTAACGAGTTTTCCCGGTGTCTCGTCTTTGATTTGAGGACAGAGGGACCATGATGTGACACGATGACCTTTTTACCTGTACAAAGTCTGAGAGGACCTGTTGTATATACTACGATGCGCTTGATGTACTTTATATACAGAAATGGTGACTAATAATATCTAATACAGTTAGACTGTTTATCATAGTAATCGTGCCTAGAATAGCTCACTAGTCCTGACTGGGATAAAACACACTCCTAATCTGTATTAGTGTTTTATGTTCCAATAAAACTATCTAAATCTCTAAAAAAAAAAAAAAAAAGTCACTTAAGAAGCAAAATAGAAAATAGCAAAAGAATTCATAGGGGAAAGGGTTAATTTAGTATTATTATTTGCAAAGATGGACCCAATAGAAATATATATTTATGCTAAAAACAAGAACAAAAATAAAAATATTATAGTGTATTTGCACAAACAATACTTTACACTTTACATTTATTTTACATTAGCATATATTCTATAATAATAGCTTTATGCAGTCTTATTGCTTCTCAAGTATCTTCTGAAGATTTAGATATTTTTATTATCAAATAAAGCAAAAATGCAGATTAAGAGAATGGTTTTGTTTTTTTACAGTGTAGTAAATGATCTTTAACGTGAGAGAGTGTTATTGTGACGTTGGGATGCCATCTGTAATTTCCCAGAGTTCTCATTTCTCGATTGCACCTGCACTTTGGGTTTTTCTTCTTTGTGAAAGGTAAGGATGTTTTAAAGATCAGATCTGAATCAGCTGAGAGGCGACGCAGTCCAGCTGTGTTTGACTTCTGATTTCTAGTGTTCGCTGGAGACTGTGATTGTGTACAGTTTTTATTTCTCACCAGGCATGTGGCATGTCTGTGCACCTTCTCGTAAATTATCATTTGATTGTTTCGTTAAATGGACCAGTTTCTACTTTGTTTCATGCTGCTGTATTTAAGTTTACATTTTAATGTGAATGGTTCATGATTCAGATCACTTCAGCCATTAAACGTTTAGATGGAGATATCCTGTTATCAAAAACTCTTCACTTCTGTTTCATTTGTCGTTTACAGTATTGCAGTAAAAAATGTGAAGTAAAACTATTGAAAGTGAAAGTGGGGTTTTTTATTTTTTTTGTAAAGTGTCAGTGAATTATTGAAGTGTTTATTTCACATTTATACAAGCTTTGGGCATGCTGTGATTTCAATCAATAAACCTTAAACGTCAGATTAAGTGACATTTCAAATGAAATCTGAAGTTTCAGTAAGATGACATTAAGCCAGAACGGGTAACATAGATGCAGTAAATAAACGGGTCACAAAGGTATCGTGCTTATTGATGATGAAATTTGACATTTTCTTGATTTAAAAAAAAAGATCATTTTGTTTTATGGTTACAGCTATTAGTTGTTTATTAGCATGTATTATTAGAATATTTATTAGTGCTAATTAAATGCATCTCTTAATTCTACCCAATAACATAAACTAAATATTAATAAGCAGCAATTTAAGAATTTATTAAGGAACTAAGCCTTAGTTAATTAAGAGTTACCTATTTTAAAGTGTTACCAAAAAAACGTACTTTCCTGATAAACATAAATGTATTTTAAATTAATAAATTAATTTATTATTAATTTTGCTAAATATTTAATTTGTAAATCAGCATTAAAAAATAAGATAATATAAAATTGTATATTGTTTATTTAAGTTAAATGCTTATTTAATGTATTTTCTACAATGAAAATTACTCAACATTTTATTCATTATTTACTTTTTATTCAACCTCAAATAAATTATTGTTGAAATTTTTTGTTATATATATATTATATATTTTTTTTTTTACTTTTTATTTATTTGTGCATTATTTTATCATTTTTTTTTTGTCAACTTTTTTTTTCTTGTAAAAATCTTGTTAGTAGCAGTAATATAAGGGCAATAAGGGCTGTGTCTTGAGCGTGTGTTATTTTTCTGCTTGGTCATGCTGAATGTGGCTGTAGTTGAGTGTTTGTCCACTAGAGGCCAGGACAGCTGTGAGGCTCTGATTGGACCGAGGGCCCTGTGCCCTGTGTTTGTTGTCCACAGTTCAGGGATGTGTCCTGAATGAAGCAGCGTGACGTTGAGAGGGTGTGAGCGCAGACATCCAATCACACGAACGGCCGAGCGCTGGAGAGACTTGGCACTCATTCACATAACGACAGCGTGCCGTCTCAATCAAGAGTGCTGCGTCAAACTCTCCTCTCAGCCTCAAAATGAACTTTCTTAGGGCCAAAATATCCTGTAATTAAAGCTATTTACCTCTTGACAAAGCACTTTCCCATCGCTAAGCACTTGATAAGTCAGCTGTTTATCTGTTTCGGTTATCCGCTTACCTATCAAGTATTGTTTTATCTTTAACCTCGTATCTTTTGTACTCGATCCAAGTATTGTGCCATAGATTAGCAATGCAAACAGTAAACTCATGTACATTTGTACGTTTATGAATTAACCAATAAAATCAAAGTCTACTGCAATAGTGCACTCTCAACAAGCTGCAGAGTACTGTTTCACAATATAATACTGTCCGCTTCATTAATGAGCTGATCTCTGATTTCATTATGCAACTTTTTTTATATTAAAATATATTTTTAAATGCATGTTTCCTTTTTATTTGTTCATTTAATATTTGCTTTTATTATTCACATTTATTATTATTTTTTATTTATTTATCATTCATTTTTATTTACCTTTATTTTATTAAGTTGTTTGTATTAAAAAATACATTTTGCTTTTTTAAAATGCATGTTTTATTTTTCATTTTTATTTGTTAATTTAATATTTACTTTTATGATTCAAATTTATTATTTACCTATTATTTAGCATTAATTTTTATTATTAAAATGATTTTTTAAATGCATGTTTTATTTTTTCTTATTATCTGTTCATTTAATATTTACTTTAATTATTCACATTTATTACTTTATATTATTTATCATTCATTTTTATTTAACTTTTTTTGTATTGTTTATTTCTAATGAGATATTTGCATCCCCATATAAATGTTATAAATGTATAATATGAAATATAAATAATAAATATTATGCAAATAATAATGCAAATACCACTACTACTAATAATATAATACAATATTTCTTATTATTTTGATTACATTGTTATTTATATGTTTTCATTATTCATGTACCTTTTTATTCTTACACATTTTATAAGAATAAAAAAATAAAACATTTTATTTCATAAGACATTTGCAATTTGCAACCCAAAATGCATTATATATTATTTTATTGTTGCAGTAATATTGTTATTTTTTGTTATTATGATTTATTTTTTTAAATATTAATATTGCATATTACATTTGATTTATTTATAGTTTTCTTGTTTATTTAATTAATTAATTTTTTGTCATTTGGGACATTCATGTAATGTCCTGCAATGATATCATCTAGCCAATGCATTGCAAGAGTGTGATTTATTAAGTGGTAACAACCCCCAGAGGTGGAGCTGGTATTATTATTATTAATGTTATTATTATTGACAAAGCCTTCTAGACTGGAAAATGCCGTCATAATTCAATGTAAAGTGAGTGTGTGCTGACTTGATTTCCTGGTATTAACCTGGTGTCCTGTGGGCTGTAGGACAGTCAGCAGATGATGTTCCAGCTGCTGTAGAGTTGTGTTGAGATCTCAGTCCTCCATGACCTCCGTGACCTCCAGACCACCTGAAGAGTTTTGAGGTTATACAGTCATCTTAAACATGGTTAAATGACAAATCCCTCCCTCCTGTCGCTCATTTCACTGAACTCAATCTGACCGTCTGTTTCAGGAAATCATCTGAGTTCAATGATCTGCTGATTCACGAGTGTGACTCAATATTGACATGAGAACAGTCTTTTGTCAGGACAAATATAGGTTTGCTTTTACGTAGTAAAATGTTTGTTATGTGATATTAATCAGTTCAGCATGACAGTTTTTTAATGGAAACAATTCAAATGTGGGTTAAAGTGTAATGCTGCCATACTAATTGAGATCTTTGTGTCATAAAAATACTTATCTACCTAAAGAAATTATATAATCAGTCCATTATCTCAGAGATTTTGTTCTTTTAAAGAGTGTTTATTTTATTAGCTCTTTAAAAAAGTTTGTTTGAGCATCCTGAGACAGCAACACCAGCTCAACCAATGGCATGATTTGGGGGCGGGACTGTCTGTTTGTCGACCAATAACAGACGGGGGAGTGTCTATTCAAATTAAACAAGTCTGATTATATCAATCCTTCAATTTAAACCATATCTCTCTGTACTATTATTATTATTAACCATCATCATCAAACTTTTTACACTAATAATGTAATAACATTATTATTCTTAATATTATTATTTATTTTAGAAATCATTTTTGTTATGTTGATTATGAAAATAAATTTAGTTTTATTTATTTATTTATTTTGTTACAGTTAACATTTTATCGCATCTGTCTGGCTATTATTATTATTATTATTATTATTATTATTATTATGCTATTATGGTAATAACAATAATAAATATGGTTAATAATACAGTAAAAATATTATAACTATATTATTATTTATTATTAATATTTTTTACACATACATTAAATAGAAATGTAGTGGGTTTTTATATAAATGGTTCAATTTAGACTCATGTCTGTCTGAAGAATTATAATAACAATAATAATTAGTATTACAATAGCAAAGTATACTGTTATTTAAATGTTATTCATTTTATAATAATGGTTCATTTAAGAACCAAATCTAGCTGAAAAATCTTTTTAAAATTATAATTGTAATAAAATATAATAAATGTATATTTATTTTTATTAATATTTATACATACAGTTAAATCTTTACCAGTTCTTTAGCGATATTGTTTAATTTGTAACCCTATCTGAGGATATGGAGTTGAATGTGTTTGTTGAGGATGTGATTGAGGCTTCATGATGTTGAGCTGAGCTCCTGTGTGTTTTCCTCTCTCTGGTTAAACAGAAACTCACATATGTTCTCAGAGCTTTGTTTTTCGGTCTGTTTTCCACCCTGCCACGAGGCCAATCATCTCTCAGAGCCTGCAGGACTCTCCCGCTCTGCTATTGGCCGACAGCTTGTCTGAGCTCCTTCAAGGCTTCTGCTCTTTCAGTATCTACTGTACATTATAAACATCTGCAGTCAGCCTTGAAATGAACAGATATATTCAGCAACACTTTGCATTAGGGACCGCTACTAACTACCATACATATTGGCTGCTTATTAGTATTATTTACTTATAAAACACACATTAATGCCTTATTTTGCATGACCATATTCCTTTAAGCCTAAACAAAACTACTAAACTCTTAGTTAATAGCAAATCTGTGTTCCCTAAAGCATGGCCACATATATTGGTGCTTGGATATATTGCTTAAAGCCGAATGTTTTTGCACACAGACTCAGTTTGTTGAGCGTGCATGTTAATGTGCCTGTTAATGACCGCAGCATCTTGAACCGGTCCATCTTTTGTGTTCACTGGTTACCTAACGCTTGTTTATCTGAATGTCAGGCACTGATGTTTGGGACTGGACTCTGTGCTGGAGGGTGGACTTTGTGTCGGCCAGTAATCTTTCCCAGAGAAACACCTCCCTGAGAACAGGAGGAAAAGCCCCTGTTAGACAACCATATATAAAGAAGGACAGAATGTGTCCCGGTCCCTCCAGAGCTCCAGTGTTCGTCCTGTCACTCCATCAGACAGAGGAACCCAGTCACAGGTCAGTTCACCACCGATTCAGAATAACACTATATTATATTAAATATATCTATATATATATGTACATGTATGTGTGTAAAACATTTTAAATTGCATGTAAAAATTAATAAAATAATATTATATATTAAATAATTATATTTATAATATATCTCTATATGAAAGTATATTCATATAAAATGTGTGTGTGTGTGTGTGTGTGTTTGTGTGTGTGTGTGTGTGTGTGTGTGTGTATGTGTGTGTGTGTGTGTGTGTGTGTGTATACATATATACAAACATAATTTTTTCAAATACAATTGGTTATTTTTTAAAGAACGTTTGACATTAATTTTGCATTCTAATATCACATATCTATTCAGAATTTTAAACATTTAAAAACAATTTAAAATCAAATACAATATGTTTTTGTATTTGAATGCCATGTTTTATTTTTGGTATTATTTTTATTGTGTAATTCTAATGCTAGATCTAATTCCTAGATAGAAAAAGCATACAAAATGGGAATATTTTGTGCTTGGAGAACATTTGCATATGTTGTAAATGTTTACACCAGGAGTCAAGAGCTTGGGCTGAATTAATATTTCTGATGGCTGGAAACACTTTTGATCGAAGGCTCTCTCCAGACATGCTTGAAATGTGTGTTTTAAACTAAACTGTGTCTATACACACAGTATGAAGTCTTGTGTGAAGAAATAGTGTCTGCTGTATGCATTTGTAAGCAGTAATTGTGCAACATAATGCTTTCAGTCATTTAAAGCCTCCCCTGAGCCTCCTGCAGTGGACCGATGAGTTTGTGTTTTTATAATCTCCTTTTACACATAGTATGTGCACTTATCATTACAATAACAATTCGTTAAGCATAACTATATGCAAGTAACCCTAAACCAAATCCTGATTCCAACCCTAACCATATACATGTGTACTTAAATATAGAATTACACTGTAACAAGAACGCCTTAAATAAAGTGCAACCAAGTTTTTATCTAAAATATGAAGAGTAGTCATAATAAAGAATGAGCCGGTGTGTCCAGACTTTTGCCCTGCTGTGATTGTAATGCAGTGTGTGTGTGTTTCAGCTGTCAGTATGGTGGGTCTGAAGCCGTCAGATGTTCCTCCTCCTCTGGGTGTGAAGGTGCTCAGCGCAGGAACAGCCGCCTGCATCGCTGACTTAGTTACCTTCCCTCTGGACACCGCTAAAGTGCGGCTGCAGGTAGAGACTTCAGCCTGACGCTGCACAAGACCAGACAGCCTACACATGCAGCGCTTGCACGCTTTACACCAACAATATATTCATAATTATTTAAAAAAAAATTATATGTAGGTTTATGAAGAAGACTTTAAGTTGTGTTATCTATTATAACTATTTGTTTTAAATTCTATAAATCTATAAAATATTATAAATGAAATAATATTTGAAATATATTGTAATATGTATTTTTGCACTAACAAAAGATTTATGATCACAAAACATATATATAAATAATTTGGGTAGTTGTTAGGAATTAGGAAGATTCCTGATGAAGAAGAAAATATATAAATTAATATATATTTAAAGTAATATGTGAATTTGAATGTATTAAATGATATATAATTCTGTATAGTAAAAAAAACACATTTTATAATGTATATAATATATTACAAGACACATCAACTATATATTTATTGTAGTTATATAATAAAAATTTATATTATGATTAATTTTATAAAATAAATAATAAAATAATCTGGGTTGTTAGTTGTTAGTTTCAATATTAATAAATAAATTAATTGTATTATACATAATGTGTTTCTGAATACAATTTGGTTGTTTTAAATATCACATTATATGCACCAATAATCTGTTTAAATATTGCATATTAAATACGATGTTTTATGATATTACACTTAATAGGATCTATTATATTGATTTATTTTTTAAACGGGTAATTGTTAGGAATTTTGATAGATATTTATAAATGTATGTCTTGTCAAAAACAAGTAGTTTAAAAGTAGTATTATCATTTTTTATTTATTTGATAATCATTATCACTATCTTATAGAGCTGTAATCATCATGTCTCTGGTTTACTCCCATCACAGTCTCTGTGTTTTTCTCCAGATCCAGGGAGAGAAAGTGACGACGGGCGCCGCTAAGGGCATCCGGTACCGGGGGGTGTTTGGGACCATTAGCACCATGGTTAGAACGGAGGGGCCGCGCTCGCTTTACAACGGCCTGGTCGCCGGGCTTCAGAGACAGATGGCCTTCGCCTCCATCCGAATCGGCCTCTACGACAGCGTCAAGAGCGTCTACACACGCGGCAAAGACAGTGAGTCCAGAAGCACCGCCTTTCATTAGAAACATGATCTCAGCTGCTTCTCCCAGACAAGAGCGAGGAAGGAGAATCATCCGCTTCTTGAATGAAAGTAGAAAGGTCTCACGGATTGCTGGTTTTTGCCTTGCAGACCCCAACGTGGGCATCAGGATCCTGGCGGGCTGCACCACCGGAGCGTTGGCCGTGTCTGTGGCTCAGCCCACAGATGTGGTGAAGGTGCGCTTCCAGGCCCAGATGAACCTGCAGGGGGTGGGCAGACGCTACAACGGCACCATGCAGGCCTACAGACAGATCTTCCAGCTCGAGGGCCTCCGGGGCCTGTGGAAAGGTGACCCTTCTCCTCGTTTCTATTTAAATGTTTGTTTTTTAGAGTGATTCCATAGAAGAGCCATTTGGTCCAAAATACCTTATTTGACATTGGGGACATTTTTTTAATACTTTCTTGACTTTCTAAATATACTTATATTAAGACAAAAATATTTGTACATTTAATATTTAATTTGGAAGATATATTCTCAATTTTGACCAAAAAAAAGACAAACCTTAAGACTGACTTTAATACTTCGGCCAATACATTAACTGACTGATTGACTGTTTTATTGGTTGATTGATTTATTTGATTAATTGATGCATGTGTTTTTGTTTAATCTGAAACAGCAGTGATCACCCTAATGAAAGTCTTCGTTATTTCTGATGTGTTTTCATACAGGAACTTTGCCCAACATCACGAGGAACGCTCTGGTCAACTGCACTGAGCTGGTGTCCTACGATCTCATCAAAGAAGCCTTACTCAAACACAAGCTCATGTCAGGTGAGGAATCCAAACAAGTCAAAGCATTTCTGTTTCCACTCTCAGTTCTATCTGGCATTTTTATCAGGCAGGAACTAGAATCATTCGATTCATGAAACATTTTAGCAGTCGAGCTATGCCAGTGTGTGCTGGAGCCTGTAAATCAGGCCAGGGGTCCACGAGGAGACACAGCAGAAGCTTCTGTGATTGGTCGAAAGCAGCGTCCTGCACTGTTAATAACAGCTTGAAACCTGTTAGAACTAACCACTTTCACCAGATAAGATAGCCCTGCTGATCGGCTCAGGCCTCACTGTACTCTTAATGCCGTCAGCACTTTTGCAGTGAAAGGCCTGTAAAACCAGGGCAAAGGTGTGCTGAGGTTTCCACACACACACACACACAGAGAGAGAGAGAGAGAACAAAGTATGTCTGACACCGTGTTCACTGTTATGTGACACCAATAAAACTCGTTGTTATTGCTGTAATAAAGTCAAATATAAATATCAGATGAAGCATTAATAATAAAATTTAAAATGTTACCTTCGGAAACTAACTGAAGGTTTTAAATAACTACAACT
>JAUMHP010000040.1:20842391-20866135 GCA_032361065.1 Enteromius trimaculatus
CTAGCATGTTTCTAGCATGACTGCAGTGTGTTTAGATTTGATTTGATTGACAGTTGGCAGAGTCTTGGCTCATCTGAACAGTCCCTGAATAGGAGTCTATGGGATTTTTTCCAGGTTTCATCACAATTTTTACGAAAATCTTAAGTCGGATCAGTCTGAAAAGAAATAGCACACCGAGTCAGACCAGTCTGAAGGTCTGGAGTTTGGTGGTTCTAGCTTTAAAACTCTAGGAGATGAGAATCGAAATTTGGCTCAGAATAATAAAAATATGTTTAAATAGTATATCAGTAAGTTGGCTTTTTCAAAAGATTTTGTGTACAATATATATGCGTGTGTACTGTGTATATTTCTTATTTACGCTAATGCATGTTTACATTTAAGAAAAATATATTTATATATCCAATTATATGATGTAAATACATATAAATATTTTCTAAATATATAGTGTATGTGTGTGTCTTCATATATACGTAATAAATACATACAGTACACATTTTGTTCACAAAACCTTTTTTTTTTGGATGCAATTAGTTGCATTTAATCATTGCCCAGCACTAGTAACTACATAACCTAAATAAGCAGGTAAAACAGTAAAATAAATAAATAGAAATAACTTACGTAGGTAGATAAAATTAATTATTTAATAGATAAAGAGTAGTTACCTCCTCTTCTCCCATTTTGGCAAACTCATATAGAAAGGCAAAGTATTCGGTCAGATGTTTGCTGTGCGGCTTCACTCCGTGCTCCATGATGGACAGCAGTGTTTTGACGAAGCGTGTCACACACGAACGGCTGCCGATGTCCTCCACCGGCCCGTCCATATCATCAGATCTGCAGACAGACCAACAGAAATCAGAACTCTTCTGGAAGATCTTCCCCCTTTTATTAACAGCGCATGTGTTTGGAGACGTAAGGAAGGTTATCTGGCTTCAGAGGAAGACAAGAAAACAGGGACGCATCACACACCCGTCCTCCATGCCCGGCTGCAGGTACAGGTGAGCGTGGACCGGTCTGAGGCGCTGGATCACGTGAATACACAACCTCTGAAACATCTGCAACATCACAGCAGCACATTAGCGGTTTCTTTTAAATGCAATTGTTTTGCTATAGAGGAAGGGTGTGAGTTTGTCTGATTCAAATAATAAACGTCATTTAAGGAAAATCTTTCAATAAAGGCGTTTATGTGACACTCACCTGACGTACAATCTGATTGGGACACTTGATGAGAATCTGCATTGGCCACCAGTTATCATCTGCCATCTGATCCAAAAACCACTGCGCACACAAACACAAACACACACACACACACACAGCATTAGCTAACAACACTGCTAATATGGTCAACGCTCTCCATTCATTTGATTCAAAAGTGATTTCACAGAGCAGAAGATTGTTTGTACAGTATAAAAATGCAATCTATTGAATGTTACAGTAAGAAATGGAAACGTTTGTGTGTGTGAGTGTGCGAGCAAGTAAATGAGTGAGTGAGTTGTCTGTGTGTGTGTAAGTGTGTTACCTCGCAGGCAGCTTGGCTATTGTTAAATTGTTTGGTCAAGAGTTCAATCCACTGCAGCATTGTGGGCTGAGAAATAAAAGAATGAAATAAGTTACAAGAACAAAAAACACACATTAAACACTGCTGAAAATGCCACCAGGCCTCTCTTCTAAGTTATAAAAGAAGAGGAACAGAAGAGAAGTCCATCTCACCTTTTCTTTGGAGTGGATGAATGTCTCCAGAACAAACGATGTGCTGAGCTGTGACAGAAAAGAGGGGAAAACCACTCGTTATGAACCTCACTGTTTCTCTGATGCTTCGTGAGTTAGTGTGGTGCTGCTGATGTGGACAGACTCACCTTAGCTGTCATGAGCGAGACGGATTTAGGATCCGGTAAAGTGCTGGGAATACTGCTGCACAGCTGCCACATGAAACTACACACATACAACAAAACAAATGAAGAACAACATAGCAGAGAACGAGAGGACAGATCGCATAAATATATTTTGAAATAGAAAAAACATTATGAGACTAAAAGGAGAGAAAAACAACAGACATTATAATATCACTGTACATGAAAATTAATTTTAATAAATAATAATTGAAAAATGTTGTGAAATGGTTCCAGACTGTTGTCCTACCCGAAGTAAGTGTGTTCAAAGATGTTCTTGTCCTGGAGAAACTGCATGTTGTCATGCCAGATCCACTGTGAGGGAGACAGAGAGACAGGCAGTCAGTGAAATGCTCAGACGTGTGCAGAGAAGAGCGAGGGTGATGCTCAGAGAGGTCCGTACCTCCAGAAGATCAGGAGAAATGTCAAAGTTAAAGTCCTTCCCATTCTCCTCCTCCACCTCCACTCGCTTATAGAACAGCATGTAGGCACTGTGGGTCTGAGCAGACAAATCACTTTAAAAAAACTCAACAAAATCATAATGTATTATTATTTTTTTTTTTAAAAATTATCATAAATATATTTAAAAAATACAGATAAATAAATAGTAATAACAACCTATTATCTATGACTGTATTTATTTTTAGTATAAAAATATATATGTATAAATAAAAAAAAATCTAAAATTATTATTATTTATTTATTTAATTAATTTAATTATTATATAATTATTATCATTAATTTAATTTGCATAATAAATACAACAAAACGAAACAATAACAATAATTGTACATTATTATTGTAACAAATATAATATAAAACAACAAGAATCCATTGTTTATTACTATAATATATATAATTAGTAAAAAAAAAAAAATATATATATATATATATATAGTATAAAATATATAAATAGTAATAAAAGCCACATACTATCATTTATTAAGCTGTTGTTTTATAATTATTTTTATTGTGAAACCAACCTTTTCAAAGGAGAAATCCATGAATTTGTCTGTGACAGAGTCATATGTTTTTGTCTGAAACGAGAAAAAAAGCATTTTTTTTTTTAATTAAAACAACATTACCTTAATTTTATTATTTACATTAGTCTACCCAAAATGTATATAAGATGACTTGATCTGGTGCAGAAAAACCTACTGTCATCTCTCCACCAAAACACTCTGAGGCTAGCTGGGCCGAATCGAACGGCTTCACCTCCGCGTCGTTAAACAGGTACCTGCAGCAGGAAATGGCATCATCACAAACGCACATGATGGTCAATTATCAATTAAAAACGTTTGGCTAAAAGCTGTGAAAACGCAGCGTGAATGATCACCATTTGTTGTTGCGGTAAGCGTGAGGGTTGACGATGTCTCTGATGAAGCTGTAGTAATGGCCGCCGTCCGCTGTGCCCGTGTGCACAGTCACACCGATGAGGTCATACTCGTAACTCTCCGCCACTTTCGCATCGCTGTCGTCACGGAAACCTGCAAACGAGTTCACCTTCAGTTGACCAGAGAAGACAAACGCGATTTAAAGCGGTTTAATGTTTCAGCAGAACGAACCTTCTTTCCTGTCTCCTTTGGCCATGAGGAAGTCCTCCGTGTATGGCGTCATGTCGAGCCGCAGCGGGAAAGAAAAGTGCGTGTTTACTTTTTCCTTCATCATGGTCACCATGTTGAACGTGTAGCGCATGGTGTTAAAGCTCAAGATCCGCGGGAGCTTCTTAAAACAAGCCCTGAGAGACAGAAAGAGATGTCAGGAAATACTTGGGTGCCTTAAGAGAAAGATTTCAGCTCTCAGAGGAAAACAGCACACTACCGTTTTTCAGCACGGACTTTCTTCCCACACTGAGAGCAGGTGTACATGTTATCACCCTCCAGGGTGTCCTTAATGGTCACCTCATCCAGAGATTCCTGAAACACAGAGACACACGATGCTCTGTGTATCTTACGGACTTGATATAACAATCAGGATAACTCACATTACTTGACAGATTATATATGTGTTTTTGAGCAGCAAATCAGCATATTAGGATGATTTCTGAAGAGTCATGTGACTCTAATGACGGCAGTAATGAATCAGAAAATTTTACTTTGCATCACAGGAATAAATTACAATATATAGTTTATTAAAATATAAAACTACAATATATTCACAATATTACTGCATTTTTGATTTAATAAATAGGGCTATACTCTCATTCCGGTGTAATATCATTGCGCCTGCTTCACTCATGGTGCGGCAGCAAAATTCCTTGATTGTTACGCCGGAATGAGAGTATAGTTCCTAGTCGTATCAGCCTAGAAAATCACAACTTTGCATTTTCCGCCAGTTTTAGTACACGATGCGACTACAGAAGAGTCGCGTTTTAAATAGGTTTAAATAAATGTAAAAATATTGAAACTCTTTAGTCATTTTATAGTGCGACGCTAGCTGGTCTAATCGGATTCAATGATTTATGCTAAGCTATGCTAATTTTGGGACCACCAGACCCGGTGATCGGCTGAATGGATTCGAAAACACATCTGTATTTCTCTAGGGATGTTGGAAAATGAGCCTATTTCCAAAAAAAGTGGAGTGCTCCTTTAATTAATATCCTAACGATCTTTGGCATAAAAGAAAAACAAATATTTCTGGTAATGTATTATTGGCTATTGCTTCAAATATACCTCAGCAACTTACGACTCCAAGCTAACAGCTATTGATACTTTCCAAAGCTATTATTACCATAACATAAGCCATTGAAAACCCCATATTTAGTAGTAAAGCCTCTAAACCCTCTTCCTGTCAATGACCTGTACACACAGAGCATGAAGCTTGATGAGTGTGTGTGTGTGTGTGTGTAAAAGAGAAACACTCACATATATGTTCTTCATATCAGCCACCTGACATCTGACCGTGTAAAACTCCTCAGCCGTCTGACTCACATGATCACAGTCCTGCACACAAACACGCACAGACATCCAATCAAACGCTCACCCAGCACCTCACACATTAAATACAAGAGCTTAGTCTTACCAGAGAAACCACATTGTTGGTGATGACTCCTCCAAACAGCGTTTTGACCGTGTTTTTCTGAAACGACAAACACACAAGCGTTACACGTGCGTGACTAATCCACCGAGCACGCTCTCTAAACACAGCTGTCCTACCAGGTCCTGAGACATCTCCTCTATCTTGGTGATGAGGTCTGTGAAGAACTCGGTCATGTCTTTTTGCTCTCCTGTGTTCAGAGGCTGTTTGTCCATTGTGTAGGTCTTACAGAAGGGACGAGGGTTGTACGCCTTCCTCTCGCTCTCCTGCACATCAGCACCAGGGGAAAAAAATGAAAATCACGTCACATCTGCAGTCATGAGAGGACATCACATCATGTGATGAAGTCACGTACCATTAGATAGGTGAACATGTTCTGCAGCTCCAGCAATGTGGTCTTATGCTTGATGTCCTCTGAATACTGTATAAAAACAAATATTACTATAACACATATATCCAACAATTAAACAAGCCATACAGGATTGTGCATTTCAATGATTTAAACTCCAGTAAAATGATGGTACAATGTAGCCTGTATTATTTTATTTAAGACATGACAACATTATTATGCTATTATTCAAGCAAGGATGTATTAAACTGATCAAAAGATGTTTATTTCTGTTCTTTTGAATCCTGAAACAAAATATCAGTTTCATGAAACAATACTAAGTTATTCCAACTGATAATAATCAGAAATGCTTCTTGAGCAGCAAATAAGTATATTATTATAGGATCATGTGACACTGAAGACTGGAGTAATGATGCTGAAAATTCAGTTTTACAGGAATGCATTACATTTTAACTTGTAATACAAACAGAAAAGAGCTCTCACCAGATCTGAGAGTCAGTTCTATGAACTCACCTTCGCGGTAAAGATGGCCTGTCTGGCCTCTGGGATCATGTAGAGCTGCTGGATAGTGGAGGCCAGGTAACACGTGGCGCCTAGGTTAGTCAATCCCGCAAAACGACACTCGGCTCGGACATCATCATGGGGCCAGTAATCCCATTTATATGGAGCATGAGACGCTAAAAACAAAAGCCAAAGGTCAAACCAAGGCACTTGTATACGTGCATAAGTATGTAATTACCAGTGATGATTGTTAGCAAAAACTGAAAATTGAAAAAGCAACAGAAGTCACGGATGTGCATGAAAACCACTGCAACACACACACTCACGCTCACCCTGCATGTGCTGTGACATGACCCAGTTGTGCAGCAGTCTGTAGTTCTCCACCGAACCCTTGACCACCTCCACCAGCAGGTCGTAGGCTGCGGCGCGGGCCGCGGGACTCTTGCATTTGGGCTGCTGGCGGTCCTTCAGACTGGGCAGCAGGAACAGCAGGTCATACGTGTCCCTGAGGAACTCCTGACCCTCCCGAGAAAACTTAAAGGGAGGCTTGTGCTTCAAGACGCTAGTGGCCAGACGAAGGAGGCCTGTCAGACCGTCGTCCTCGATCGCCCCGTCCTGCTGGTCCAGAATCTCACGACTGCAAGAGGAGAAACAACAAAAATATCCTCAAAACTCAAGATATGTGATGCATTCTGCTAGTGAATAATGTTTGTTTGCTAGTGGCTGTGCTCTGAAGGAGTAAGTAACAGTTTCAGATGCAGATGCAAGGAGTGTGTTTGACCTGCGGATGCAGTCGGCGAGGTGTCGCGCCAGGGCGTCCAGGTCCAGCAGGGTGGTCTGACTGGCGTCTTTCACGTGGATGTTGTCGATAAGTTTACAGAGCAGCCAGAAATACTCCTTACAGCCGGTGCGAAACATGGCCTCCTCCTCAAAGTCCTCCACCTGCACCAGCCAAACACACACACACACACTCATTTAAAGGAACTGTGCACTTAAAAAAATAACACTGAACCAGCACTTAAGAGTCGCCGCTAACTTTTAACTAAAACTATAAAAACGAAATGTGTGTTCACTGAGATAAAACTGAAATGGAATTAAAATAGAAATATAACCTTAGTTTTACAGAAAAGGCTAGTCCCAGATTAGAATGCATGTTTGAGCTGTCTCAACTAAAAATATCTTGCTCTTGTCAGTGCTATTGATCTGTCTTAGAAACGTTAAGCATTTTTATTAAAGCTGCCTAGTCCTGGCTCAAGTAAAAAAATAAAAAAAATAAATAAATAAAAACTGTAATTCAACTTAATATTATTTTACGGTATTACATTTTGTATTTATTTATATTTAAATTCTAATCAATAATTTGCAACAAAAATAAAATGTTAAAAAAAATATATTTAAGTACTAAAATGAACTAAAATTAAAATGATTTACAATTATTTAGAACAATAAGCCATTTTTAAAAACGAAAAATAAATGAAAAATCTGCATTTTATTTTTAGAACTATTTAGAAATATGAAAAAAAGAAGATATGAAAAAAAAAAAACAAAGTATAAATTGCCAAAAAAAAAAAATGCAACAAAAAATAAACTTATAAAAGTACTAAAATTACTAACTGAAATTTTCGATATTTAGAACAATAAAAAAACATTTCTAAGACTAAAACATTTAAATTCAAAATTAATTTTTAATGACATTTAGAAGTATAAAATAACACTGGCACATAGACATTGTGAGTGTTTGCACTCACTCTCAGGGGTTTAAGCGCTTGTGCGTCTGGCAGGAACTTGAGCAGTGTGGATGCAGCGAGCAGCAGGAAGGATCTATTGATGGATTCTCCTCCCTCCAGACCCGACAGAGACAGCTTATACAGACCACTGCACGCCTCCTGACGCACCGCCGTCTGCAGATACAGTACCACAATACCGTAAAAATACAATCTGAAGCAGCATTCCTGCTTCAGCAGCAGAGCACGTTGACAGCAACACCACAGTCATGGGTTTGATCCCCAGGGAATGCATAAACTCATAAAAGATGTACACCCTTAATGCAATGCAAGTCAATAACAAGAGGCTGTCTACCAAATGCATAAATGTAACTTAAAAATAGAAATATGAGTAAATAAATGGCATTCACAATGCATTTAACTTCAGGGATAAAATGCATTGCAGAGAAAATTCTATATTTCACAAAATCATGTTGGTTCAAACTGTAGTTGTTTTTTTCCCACTGAGTGAGTTATCTCTTGAATAGCTTTGGTTTGATTGGTTGATATAATTGTTCCCTGCATCTGTGACCTTAATTAGTGTCCTTGTGTGACCTTAATCAATAGAATTAATTTCAGAGATCACAAAATTAATTTGTTTACCTCAGGTATGAGCAGCGTGAGCTTCTTGAGCCAGTCATGCAGATGTTCACTATCAGCCAGGCTGGATTTCACCAGAGAACAGCAGTGAGCCCAGCTCACCAGCAGCCACATAGAGTAATGAGTCACTGCATGGACATTAATAATAATATAACATTACTAATAAATATATTAATAAACATTAATGAAACGTCACCAATAATGAGTGGGAAGTAAAAATATGCACAGATGTATAACCAATGATGTGCTTACCCTCGTGTCTGGATCTGTGATCTGACTGGGCCTTCAAAACCCTGCAGGATAATCACAAGACAGAAGGGTTATAAAAGTAAATAAATAAATAATTTGTAAGCAATCACTGGTGAGGATGTATCCATGTTGTTCACCTGTGTGCCAGATTGTCGTATGTGTAGGCCACGTTTATGAGCCGCTGGATGAGGTTGGTTCCTTGCACAAGACTTAGAAAAACCTGACAGAGACAATCACAACATTGAGGAAAAAGCATGCATGCATACACAAAAAAATATATGTTCAGAAGCAGCTTCACACCTCTGTAAGACGAGGTATATGCAGGCCCTTCCCATGATCTCCGGTGGTTTTGCGGGACTTCCCTGGCCACGCCCTCTTCCTCTGTGTGTCTGAGAGACCAGACCAGGCGAAAACATCATGATAGGCCAGGTCCAGATCGGTCGGATCCACCGCAAACTGACAAATGAGCTTCAGCAGACACGCAAGACAGTCCAACAGCCACTGCAGAGCGAGAAGAGAGGAAACGTGACGTGTGCTGGACTTCAAACCTTAAGACCTAAGAAGAAAAAAGCCCTTGCAAATGTTATATGTTCTTGACACTCACCACAGTCCAGGATTCCTGTTCTTTCGGCTCTAAAATTGCAGAGTTGAAAATGTCCAGCAGCAGTTGAAGGCCTCCAGATGACACAAACTACAGGAAAGACACATGTGCTGTCTGTCACTAAGCTCAAATACACATTATACCGATCACACGGACTCCAACATACTACAAACTGCATAATCAGATGTGAACGCACAATAAGAAAAGATGGTTTTCAGAGGAAGTGTGAGGAGGAGGTGGAGTTTGTACCTTACAACTCCAAGTGTTCTTGCTGTTCTCGATCTGCTCCTCACTGGAGTCGTCAGAGTCTGGATACAGATCACTGTAACTGCCCTGAAATACAAACACACACACACGCCTTTCAAGAGACAGAACATTAGAGATCTGCAGGAGTGTGAGTGTGTGTGATGCTGGATGTGTACCGTAGACTCGCGGTGAATCCGGCGGTTGGGTTTGCCCAGGGCCTCAATGATTTCTAAAGCGTAGAGCAGCTTATGAGGGCTCTTGATCCTCAACAGGTCTTTCCAGCACAAACCGTCAGATCCCTGAAGCCACGATGAGCACAAATCAAACTTCAGGCAGCATACAAACAACAAAAATGCATGTAGAAACTATTTTCACACAGAAATTAGTAGTGGATTTTTAAGTAAATGTTTGACAAATAGACAAAAAAGTAAAAATAGAATTTTTTTAATTTTTAAGTTAAAAGTTCTTGAAATTTTATTTTCTAAAGTATAAAATTATACGAAGAGTTTATTTGCAGAACAGACTGCTTAAATGTTTGTTTTTTTTTTTTAAATCAAGTTATGTTTTTGTGTTAGCTAGCTGTATTTTGTTATTTTTTAACCTGAATAAAGTAGCCCAGCTGTTGTTTGACTGAGATTAATTCAAATGTACAATGAAAAAACAAGATATATAAAATATATCAAATTAAATATGACAAATACACAAGATTTCTTCATATGTGTCTGGTTTTGCCCCCCAAAAAACTTAAATGAATTCACATTAAATTAAATGTGAAATTTTGAAGTAGAAACATTTGGAAATTTGACATGGTTATTTAAAAAAAATGAAATACACATACATATATATATATATATATACATACATACATATACATATACACATATATATATATATAAATAATTTAATATAGTAAACAAAAAATGTAATATTTTAATGTTAAAAACTAAAAACTTTTTTTATGCAAATAAACAAGCAGAAAAAAACCTTTTGACTGATTTAATTAAATATTTTGAAGTAGAAAGACTTGTATATTGTATATTCTAAAGTAAGAAAAATTTAATGTTAATTTTCAATCATAAATTGCTAGTGAATTTTGAATGCTTAATTAAATGTGCAATTTTTTGGAAAGACTGAAGCATTATAAAACATGCTTCAGTAATCCTAATTAAAAAAACAAATATTTTAGTGCACACGTTCAGGCTAACAAATGCTCGAAATCTCTTAATAAATCAATGGGCAGCACCACTCATGTGACTGACCGTGTCATCTGAGATGTTCTGGAAGGCCTGGAGCATGCTGGGACACGTGGGCAGCAGCATGAGCAGCTCCCACACTCGGCGAGACAGGTTCTCAGCGTGAAGGTGCAGCTCCTCACAGCGCACACTCTGCAGGAGGAAACACACTGGATTAGATACTGGTTTGATTGACTCGTCTGGGCCAGGTGTGAGGTGCGGGTTGGGCGTTACCTCAGTGCTGTGCTGGGGTCTGTCAGGGCTGGGTGGTTTGAAGCAGGCCAGCATCTCCAGCAGGTCGAAGAGGGTGGTGAGGTGGGGCTCCTGCAGGAGCAGCAGCATGGGGATGTGCTCCTTCTGAGGGGGCGGCAGGCACGACGCCGGTAGCTGGACTCCCTCGCCCTTCCTCTCTCTCCGCGGAGCGCCCAGAGATACGAACACCATCTGAGCACACACAAACCTCTCTTAGCACTCTGTGTCTAGTGTTGGGGGTCCACTGGTGTATGTGGATTTGTTTGGTAACCTGCATGTCCTTGAAGCCAAGCTCGTGAAGGGTCTTCTCATCGTAGTCTGTGGTCAGCTCATGTCCTGATGAGATCATGCGCACCGGACCCATCAAACCACCTGCACATAAACACACGAGGACTTTACAAATCACACTACAAAATGTTGCTATGTGAATATTCACTTGAACTTTTGACTAATTTTACAATTTTACAAATATATAATATAGTAAATAAATACAATTTATTATTATTATCATCAAATTTTTGCTCCAAACAACTACAAACATTTTTTAATGTACATGAATATATAGATAAACATAAATATGCGCATATATATATATATATGAATAAAAAATTTAATTGTATTAAAAGGTGAAATTTTTAAGTATTAAAAAAAAAATCTTATAATGCAATTTTTTCCCCCAAAAAACTTTAACATTTATTTAATGAACAGAATGTTGACATATGAACATTTATTTTAACAAATTTTAATACATACACATACATACCATTTTTATCAACCATTTTTATTAAATTCTATATTTAAATTCTATATATCCAAACTATAAAATCACTGATAAAAGAATAATTTCTATATTTATAAATATTTATATATAACCAAAAATATATTTAAAAACATTTTAATTTAAATTATAACATGTAGATGTAATAAGATGTACAGAGATAGAGAAACTTTTCTTTGGCTTATGGGCATTTGTGCGTTACATACATCCGACGTCAGAATCAGTGGATGTTCTGTTTGAGATTCAGATGCGATAGAGTCACAGTCGTCCACTACAGAGTGTGTGTGGTTTCTGCTTGCATGTACCTGGGAAGTCCTGTTGGCGGCTGGTCTGACCGAACTCCTGCAGCTGTGCCTGCTGACTCAGCTGGTCCTTCTGAAGGTTCTCGTACCAGTGTGTGACCTCTGCCCTCAGATCAGCCACCTGATCGCTGGGGTACATCTCGATGGTCATCTAGACACACACGTACACAAAGAGAAGCTTTATTAAACCCGGCCTGATCAGACACCAATGATGAGAAAGATGATGATGATGAAGGCGTACCTTGTCAGGCAGTCCTGCTGGCTGACACACAATCCTGAGCGGCAGAGACTGCTTATCACTGAGAGCTTTCAGGTGACTGCTGATGCCCGTGCCCTCGATCTGCCACTGCCGCAGGTGATACGCAAACCTGAACACACACACCCACGAAAAGGACCATATAAATGCCTTAACTGTGTTCTTTTACAGTGCAAAGGTCATAGACGTTACTAGTATTCTGTCAGCATATTCAATGTTCGTTTAAATTGTGATATCCAAAGATGTGAAATGGCACATGATTTCTCACACAGGCACGGTTTTCTCGTCAACCACAGAGTGTGTGTTTACCTGCGTCTGAAGGCTTCCAGGTGCGTTTTGAGCAGCAGCAGTCCTCTCTCAATGATGGTCAGGCTGGAGTGGGCGTCTTTCTCCAGGTTAGCAGACGCCATCATTAAACTCTCCATACACTTACTGATGAACTCCTGCTCCTTCTCCAGACCCGTTTTACCTGCCGTAACACACACTAATTATTTTAATTAGTTAATTATTAATTACACTATTATTTATTGATCAATCTATCCAAGAAGTTTGAAATAAGAGAGACATTTCTTACAACCAGTGTTATTTCAGCATTATTATTATTATATAGTTTTAAAAACTAACCTCTATTTTAATATTTTCAGCTTTCATTTCAATTTTTGTATATTTTTAATACTACTATTAAGGCTTCATTTACTCCAGGTTCAGCTTTTAACTTCTAGGCAGCATTCATTTTTGTTTACTTTCAATCTAATATTTACATTTTATTTCTGCCTCATTTACATCGCATTAGCAAAAATGCTTTTAATAATTATAGTTAATAATAAAATAACAACCCTACTTACAACATAAAAAAAATCTAACTCAATACTTTCCAGGTAAAAACATTTAAAGTACTTAAAAAATGTCCAGCGGTATCAATTCATATTTGTTATTCACATTCATATTAAGTATTAATTAATAATTATTAATTTCTTAAGTTTGAATTACTTATTCTGTTCCTTTGGTTAATCCTTACAAACTACTTTGAATCTCAATTGCTTAAAGGGCTTTAAAAATTACAAGTGACCTGATGATGAAAATTGAGAGGTTATACAGTTGCAATTGCTCAATGGTTATGAATTATGTGTTTCCTGACCGCTGATGTAATAGGAGTTGATGTACTGGATGGCAGCGCGGCTGATGTCTGCAGACTGAGCCCTCAGCGCGATTCCCCACAGCTGATCCATACCACACAACTACAGACACACAGAGAGAGAACGGTCAGGGAGAACACATCGAGAGAAGCCGGCGAGATTTTGAGATCTGCTGCTGTGAACCTCGCAGTTGGAGCTGCTGTCGTAGGCGCTGGTGGCCAGCCGAGCAAGATTACACAGATGCTGAAACAAATTGAGTCCAGTCATGCTGATCGTCTCCGGCTTCAGCTGAGGCATCTGACAGAGAGAGAATCAGCAGATAAAAAAAAAAAAATTCATTCTGACCGCACGGACTGGATAAAAGATGTGTCTCGAGGATACCAGACCTTCTCCAGGAAGAGATGTTTGTATGTCTCCATGCCCATGGCGTGCTGGTCTTTACTGCGGACCTGGTTTAGGAACCAGTGCAGGGCGTCGTCGTAACACTCGGAGTCCTCCACTAAACAGTGCCACAGGATGTCCACCTGCTCCAGACTCAACCCTGACACACACACACACAGGATATTCACTGAGTTACATATAGAGCGATTTAGTCATGCAGTGGTGTGTGAGAGATCAAGAGAGATGCTCACTGAAGTGGTCAGGTGATCCAAGCGTGGAGAACACACAGGTGAGGAACTGCAGGCGCACCTGCACCTCTGCACTGTGACTGTACCTGAGACACACAGGACTGATGTTAACACTGCACTTCACACACACAATTCACACAAAAGATTGCTTTTTCTTACAGAAATTAAGATTTTTATTCAGCAAGGATGCATTAAATTGATCAACAGCGACATTTAGTACATTTATAATGTTGCAAAATCTTTCATTTCTTTACGAAAAATGTTTCTTAAGAAGAAAATCTGTATATTAGAATGATATCTGAAGGATCATGTGAAACTGAAGACCTAGAGTCATGCTGAAAATTCAGCTTTGATCAGGAACAAACTACATATTTTACTGCATTTTTGATCAATTAAATGAAAGCTTGGTGAGAATTATAAAAAAAAAAAAAAAAAAAAAATTTTTTTTTTTTTTTTTTGAAGAGTAATATACAAGTAAAGACACTAAACTTACAGAGCAAATTTGTGGCGCTGCTCTCTCACTTCCTGGATATAGTGTAACAGATCATCAAAAAAGAGCTTCATCATGTGAAGCTCCTTTTCCGCCCACCTGTAGCACAAAATCACCTGTAAAGCAGTCTAAACACTCTTAATAACAACATGGAGAGCAGGGGTGGGCGGGGTTTCTTACATGGTAATCCAATGAGTGTCATAGCTGGAGCCGAACTGCTGGAAGGTCCCGAAGAGCTTTGGCAGCAAACGCAAGGACACCACCACTGACCTGATGAGCGCAAGCAGAAACCATCAAACATCTGGGTCTGAAAGCAATTCAAACCTCTTCAGCAGTTTCCTACAGCACTTCAAATCTCTGTGATGGTCTCACCGGTGGTTGGCAAGGTTCTCCAGACAGCCCTCGATGAAACGCATGCGGATCTGACGGTCAGTGAACCAGCAGACCAGAGAGCACAACAGCTTCTCTGCCTCATTGATCAAGCCTTCTGAGAGGTGGATCTAGTTACCAAGACAGCACCAGAAAGATATCAACATGAGAATCACAATCTAAAATGTAAATACTTCAGATAGCCTGCTGTGAGGTAAACATACCGCATTGTCGTCCTGGACCAGGTCCCACAGAAGCGTGTTTCCTTTCTTGCAGACGTTGTCCAGGTTGATGTCGGTCACCGTGTGCGTAGAGTACTGATGTTTGTGCACTGCTGGACCTGGAGAAGAACATCAGACAGAAACTATCATGTGACACTTTAAAAATTAGAATTTTAGTAAAACGAACCGTAGAATTAACAACACAGAGCAACGTCTTAGAAAGCACTTAGAAACCATCAGAACAGCCTAATAAGAACAACATCCCAACTTTAACCAACTCAAACCTAGTAATGCTCTCAGAACACCTAAACTGCCACAGAGCAACCACTTAGAAAACCACCCGGAACATACTACTGCGGCGGAAATCTTAGGAGGCGTGTTTGTACCTTGCACCAGATGTTCGTGGTATATGGAGGCCAGGTTGGGCAGGTGCTGCTGTAGGTGCGAGCTGAGCTCAGCGTGCGAGTTGATCTGGACCAGCTCCTCCTCGCAGCCAGACTCCTCCCCGTCAAAATCCGCCATGTTCTTCTCGGATTTGGCGCTGACTTGGGAACTGCTGCAGCTCACGTCATCGGCACTCAGCATGTCCTCGACCATGTGACTGTGGAGAGTGAGAGTTTGTGTGGAGAGTAGGTTACCAGAAGACACCATGGCATTAAAGCCTAGTGAGTGGTCTAGCTTGAATACACGTTTAAGCCATCTTTCAAGACACCTACTTTGAGAAGGCAATCCCAAAAAGGTTTCGCATACTAGGTTTTGGAACAGAATCACATTAAAGAGGTAACCTCACCCATCATGGTGGTGGTGATGATGATGATGATGGTGGTGGTGATGGTGATGTTGAGGGCTGATGAAACGCCTGCAGTTGAAGAGCTCGTTGCCCATGGCCTCCGTCAGGAAGTCCGCCGGTCGAGGCATGCAGGGAGGCTCCTGGGAAACAGATTCTCCGTGCGAGGAGCCCATCTCTGTGCTGCCCTGCTGTGGTTGCTGGGGGTTTTGGGATTGGGAATGCGAGGATGGATCGGTCTGCTCTCCAGGCGTTCCCTCCAGGCAGATAGATGAAGTGGAGCAAGGTTCGAGAATCCTAAGGGAAGACGAGGCCACCATGGCAGCGGCTGCCTCTGGGGTGAAGGGAATGGATTTGGTTTTGGACAGTATGTGAGCGGGGGCAATGGAGCTGGGAATGCCAGGTGGAATTCCGGGTCGCTCCGGAGGATCTTGGACATCTCCGAGCGCTTCGCCCGCTTTGCGTTTGCGCAGCTCCGATGTAGACGGCTCCCTGGAGTCTCGGGTTTCTTTCTGAGGGCTGCCCTCAGAGGCGACGACGGGCCTGTCGTCTTCATCATCCTCATCATCGTCTTCGTCATCCTCATCGTCGTCCTCTTCTTCCTCCTCCTCTTCTTCCTCTTCCTTCAGGGCCTCGCTGTCGGCCATGTCGTCGGAGTGCAGCTCGCTGCCCGGGCTGCCTGCTGATTGGCTGGCTCTGCTGGATCCAGCCTCGTTGCTGGACGCCTCGCTGCGACCGCTGCTGCTACCCTCCTCGCCGCTGTTGGCCGTCTCGTCTGAGCTGCCCTGCAGAGACTCCTGCGGAACGGCAAAAAAAACTCAAATGAAGCAGAGTGACATTCGTTTTCAAATCGTATTTGGGGAAAAAGCGTTACCTCCGTGTCCGACAGCCTCTGCTGCCCTCGTTTTCCACTGCTCATGATTGGCTCATCCATTTCCATGTCACTTCCTCCACTGTGATGGGTGTCGCTGTTGTCACTGCTCTCTGGGCTTTCTGCAGGAGAACCTGGGGGGAAATTCACATATAAATGAGGTTACACTGAGGTTACGTTCACATTGCAGGCACATGTTGCCCAAATCCCAAATCGCTCATCTGTTTTTGTCATTACAGTGTGAACAGCACAAACCACATGGAATCTGATCTTTTCAATTTTGATTTAGTGCGGTACTAAGTCCGATTTAGGTGAGATGTTTTAAAATGCGACCATAAGGTGAACAGTCATGTTGCAATTCACTTTTACATCAATCTAGATTCAACATAATCCAGCGCTGACAGAAGACACTTCAAAGATTTTACAAAGCCAAAGTTTTCAATGCCTTGTATAATAAAGGTTTTGAAACACTGCTGTTTTAGTCACATTGTCATTATTTATCATGTTGCCTGTGCATAACAGTTGATCACATCACAAACACATAATCGCTTGCTTGCACATAATCTGTCCTTGTTGTTTACGTCTGTATGATGGCGGGCTCTGTGTGTTTTCCTGTGGAATTGGGTTACGTTTTCCACAGCTTTTCAGTTTTTTAACTTCTGTTTATGTGACCCCCACTAATGTGATATTTACCCCCCTGAACGTGACCGGGCTAGTTTGGACTAGATATGGGAACCAATTGGGCAGATTTTGTTGTGAAAATCTGGGGAAAAAAATTCTGTTCAGACAGTAAATCTAATACTGACCACATTTAAAACAACAATGCGAACAGCTATGCGAAATTTTAATTTACAACAATAATTTAAAACTCATACAACTTCAAATTCTTAATTCTTTGAGATCAAAAAGCAAATATCAAACAACACACCTTTCTTGTTGCCCATGGGAATGTTGGTGTTGAGCAGGGAGGCGAAGGAGCTCTGTTTGGACAGCTGAGTTTTGGCTGCCAGAGCGTTATTCCACAAGGCCTTGATCAGCATGGACGCCAAATACAGCGTCTATACAAACAGAGAAACAACTCAACAAACATACTGGATAGCAAGGGAAAAACACAGCTATTTCAAAGCATGTTAGCGAGAGCATTCATCTATGTGACTGTGCAGATAGAGTGTGTGGTACCTGTTCGGTGTGTGCGCTGGGGTGTAACCCTGACACCAGACTGAGCACGTGCCGCAGAGGAACAGGGTCCAGGTTCTTTATGAGCGAGGGGAACAGGTCATGGATGTAGCGACTGCAGTGTTTCAGCTAAAAACAGAGACAGAGGTCAGTTCAACACTACTGTACGAGGAAATAAATGAGAATCAAAGGTCGGACAAAGAAACAGTGTATGTGTTCAAAAGTCTGAATATTAGAAAATCTACTAAAACAAAGTAAAATCTGTACAACTGACTTGCGATGACAAACTTAATTTTTATTGAAATATTTATTTATTTTATTTGAAATATTTATAATATTTATTTATTTATTTTTTTATTTATTTGAAATATTTTTATTTCTGATGTATAACTGAATGCAAGTGGTTCTCCTACAGCATTGCTTACAGCGTGCTCTGATAGTTAACTGCACATTTTTACAAATGCATCCATATAAAATGAGTTTGTGTGTGTGTACCTGAGCGGCGGCCCATATACAGTCCACATGCTGAGTGCTCAGCCTGCCCTCGGCTGCCAGGAAGTTCAGGATCACTTGGCACTGTTTAATGATCTACAGCAGAAACAAGTCGAGCACAATCAGAAATAATAAACCTTCATTTTGCATCCAAAACTCTATGAAAGTCTACTGGACTAACCTCGATGTGCAAATTTGGTCCAAATATATGCTCCACAACATTGTTGTTGATAAGCCAGTCAGCGAGTTCCTTTGCTATCGACCTGAGAGAGGAAAATAAGATGTCAATGCACGTCTAGATCGACTGGACTACTAATACCAGTGGACTCTTCACACTCACGTCTCGGTGTCAGACACCAGGGACTCGTTATTACAGACGTCATTGAAGGTGTGCAGCTGATTCTACAGAAACACAAAGCACAGATCGTTTAACAGATAGTTGCTGGAGACAACGGAAGCAGGCTTGTGCACAATTCAGAATTGAATTGAGAATGACTCCTAGATTCCAATTCAATTCTTGTCAAAAACAGGATCTAGAATTACAATTCGGAATTGAATTAAAGGAAGCAGAATTGCTAATCAATACAAATTCATATACATAAGTGAAGTGTTTAACAATGAAGCGTTACAATTAAGTATGACTTTATGCAATTAAATTACAAAATTAATGTATTTGTATGTGAGATTCAACACATTCTTTCTGTTGTATGACTGTGTGGAATGTCTTTGAATTTCCATGAATTTAATTCCACTTCCTGTCACTCCAACTCCAATTCAACTTCCTGTGGGGCGGAGTCAATTCAATTCAAATTCCAACTCATGAATTGAATGGTGGCCAATTCTGAAATTCTGAATTGTGCACAAGCCTGAATGGAAGAAGGGTTTTTGTGTCTCGTACCGTGATCTGGCTCAGGCCGGCCAGTCTCATGGTGAGCGTTGGACTCATGAAGTATTTGAAGGCCAGATCCAAACTCTCTCGGTCAAAACACAGCGCGCTGTCCAACGGCTCCTTCACCGTGCTCCACATCAGATCGGCCATGTTACGTGCCGCACTCTGACGCAGCTCCTGATCCGACAACTTACACAGATACCTGTAGACAGAGATTCACACAAACCAAACGTGTTATGTGGGACAGCACCTTCAAAACGACAGGCTGGCAACTCTAAAGCAATATTTATTTTGAACTGAGGGACTAGATTAAAGTGTCTTCTAATCAAACTTTAGGTACTAAACCTGAAGCAGTCTGGTCAGGATATTTATCAAAAACCCCTTTGTGTTAATAAAGGACAACAAACAAAAGCTAGATAAATATTTCAGTGTCTTGACAATTACATCTTCAAAACTGTTAAAAGAAAAAAAAATCTATAGCAATATAAATGTAATATATATAATAGAAGTATTATTTAAAACATCTAAATGTGTTTGTATAATAATTGCATATATATATATACACACACACATTTTCTACATTTTTCTAAATATATACTGCATGTGTATTTACACAAACATAACAAATATACACACATTACATTCACAAAAACTTTTACTTTGGATGTGATTGATCATTACCCAGCCCTAATTTGTATAAAACGTAATAATATAATGGTGGTTATTGCCTACCTTTTTTTAAAGATGAATATTTACAATGTAATAGTACATAATGAGAAACAGAAAACCCTGAGGTTTCCGTGTGAATTCACTAATACACTCTCTCTCTCTCTCTCTCTCTGTGTATGCTGCTCTAATCCTGTCTGGCTGGAGTCACATGACCAGCGCTCTCTCAGCTCCCCTGCCAGCCGTCTGGCTCCCCCCAAGGTCATGTGAGGAGAGCCGTGGCGACTGTTGCTATGGTGAGGGATGCTCTTCCTAGCAACTCAGCAGAGAGCAGATCCTTGGAAGCAGCGTTCTTTCTAAGAGCGGCCTGCGTCTCTCTCTCAGTCAATCGGTCAGGATCGATTAGACGAACAACATTTGGCATTCAATGATCTTGAAGCTTTAGGTCCGGTTCAGAAAGGTGTTCTTACCTGATAACGTAAGTGCGAAAAGGGATGATGTGCTGCATCACGGCGGGAATGTGCAACCATATTCTGATCTGTACACACAGAAGAACCACCTCTGATTGGTTACGGGTCTAACAAGTCAGACTCTGGATTATTTGACTAGGTTTGTTTGGCTCACGTTAGAGATGATGGTGATGAAGGCATGTGCGATGGGGAAGGGGAGAGTGTCAGGAGCGCCGAACTCAAAGCAGTCCTTCATCAGAGAGAGGCCGTGCTTCCCACAGAACATACACACATATCGCAGCAGGTGCAGAGGGACTTCCACATCCTGAAACACACACACACACACATCCCTTAAAATACACCCAAATCATTTTTCTAAATTATTGCTGTAATATAAATCACCACAACAATATGATGCGACTCTAATATTAGATTTTATCTAACAAATTATTTTTAGAAATCATTATAAACAGCAAACATAAGGTATCTGAAAAAATATATAGTTTATTATAAATCTTAGATTATTAATACAATAATATAATCATATATTTATATATAGTCATATAATTACCAGACAAAATAATTTACTAAGTAATTTATTAAACTGTTGTAGTTACATAATAATCATCACAGCATTATAATATAATATAGTATAAAGTAATATATAATAGAATAATTCTTTATATTAAAATAAAATCTACATGTGTGCAAAAATGTTAAATATTATTTATTACTCCGCACACAATTCAAGTAAAGACTATGGGAAATAATGAACAGATGAATCAAAAGGGTTTGTGGGCGAGACTATTTGCAGTCTTCAAAAAGATGCCAAGATGTGAGTCTTGTTTATACGACCTCAAAGGAGCTTCAAAAACATCCTTATATAGAGCTCGAGAACGAATAGTTTGTATTTAATTACTAAAACCAGTGATGATTCATGGGCGCAGATGAATCACGTTAGCCGACATCTAAACAGGGAACATCTCGTACTTTCACACACAGGACACACCTAACCGTGATCTCAGAGTCAGTTAAATCTGGTCCTGCTTCATCCACTCAGCATCTTTTGTGGTCATGAATTATCTCTAAACGGTGTAATCAAGCCCATCATAATGAGTGTGTGTGTGTGTGTGCGTGTGTGAGAAAGAGAGAGAGACTTACATTCATATCACAGAAAGAGCCGAGGATATTGCTCTCTTGTGCCGAGATATCCTGAGGACAAAAACAACAAACGGATATTAAAAAAAACAAAACAAAAAAAACCAGACCCAAATAAAAACCAAACTCAACTTTTTAACAATAAACATTTTAGCAATAAACTTGAAACAGGCACAAGTACTCAGTACTGACAACAATGATCAATCAGGAAAAAATAGAAATTACATGCAGCTGAAAATGTTGTTTCTAAGATGTTAGATTGGTTATAGCTCAGCCTAGCTTTGCACATATGCGTAACTATTACTGGCCTTTACATGGTGAGCCTGCTCTGAAAGACAAAGTGCTGTGCATTTAATCCATTAAATATGCCGTGCAGCAGTCCTTCTCAGTCTAACTATGCAATAACCCGATTATAACTGCACATCTACAGAAAGAACATCCAAAAAGAAACAACTTTTAGCATCATTTTTGGTAAAGCAATCTTAAAGAGAATCAGAATTAATCAATATGATTCATATCGAAGCTGGTTCATTTTGAAAAAAAGGCTTAGAATTTATATGCATTAATATGCACTCCATTTCATAAATGTGAACTATTAAAGACGTCACGAAAGGAGAAATCAAAGTTCTCTTGACATATAAGAGGCCGTTGAACTATGAAAGCATCCTCCAAGTTTCAAAACTTTCTTGTTAGGCAGAAGATGATCAACGCCTGCTTCTACATCGCTGCCTGTTTAGCTCCGCCCATTGATTTGCATATGTAGTGATTACAAGAGAGGTGAACGAGCAGGAGCTCTACACGGAAACCAAACGACAAGAATCTGTGCAGCGCCAAGCTAAGGAAAGTCTTTACATTTGCCTTCATTAAGAGTGCTTGAACTTTACTTTTAATGAAGATCCAGACCCTCAGTAAGAACTTGGTCCTTTGTTCATTTTAATTTACTGAGGATTCCTTTACAAACAAGGGACAATTCAATGTGTGATTTCCAGATATTGTGAAGCTAAAGGACAATGTTTGCAGTCTATACTGGAACCAACAGTAATATCACAACACACAAGCGTGCACACCTGTTTTTATTATGTGGTCGCTATTATTTTGTCTGTTAAACAGATTGATTGAAACGTAGTGAGTATTTATGCAGTTTTAACCGAAAATCACAGCATCGTCCATCTGTGTACGATGCAAGCGGTCAAACAAACAAGTGCTGACCAATCATAGCAGTGGATATTTATGTCTAAAATCCACCACAACTATTAAAACAGAGCATTCTGGTGAGGGGAGTTAAAAACAGAACAGAAAATAGCCTATTACTTTTTTTTTTTTTAATCTTGATGACTTAAGGAGACCTTGGAGAACGGTACAAAAACAAAAAAGGCAGTCTATGACCCCTTTAATCCACAGATGTAGCATATTTACATTTTTGTATTACCTCTAATATATATTACCTCTATAGTGGGGTGTGTGTTGTGTTTGTAGGCCGTGTACAGGGGGAACTGGATCTGAAAGATCTTAGCAGCGCACAGCAGCAGTTTCTCCTGGTCTTCTGTGCTCCAGGATGCGAACGGGTCCAGGCTGCTCTCGTTCCCGCTCTCGCCCGCTGTGGGTTCAATGAGCTTGGGCTGGGGATCCGATTTGCCCCCCTGATTTTGGTTCTTGTGCTGATCTCCATCCTCCACTCCGCCATCCTCTTCAGCCGAGTCCCGTTCCACATTCAACGGCTCGTCCTCACTGGGTGATGGCTGTGGCTGGGCGGAGCCCCATTCAGACTCCGCCCCCTCAGTCCTAGTGTTGCCATGGCCACTGCGTAGACGGTCCCTAAGGTTGGTTACTTGGGCAATGACCAAGTTAATGAGGGCATAAACCAGTTGGCTGAAAACCTCAAGGTGTTTGTATTCCTTGAAACAGCACAGACACTGCCTGCAGATGAACACGGAGAGAATCGGTCGTCAGTCCATCATTCACAAAGATCTATCAACTAATGTGCTTGTTTATTAAATATTCTGGCTACATCAATGGTGCTTTTAGCAACCAAGGAGACCGTAGTACACTCAATTCTGTTTAACACACTTGACAGAGTTTAAATCCAATCCAAACAACAGGTCAAACAACACACGACATTGTCATCATGATGGATGCTTTTATAATGAATTAAAGATAACAACAACACGATGCAGGATGGAGTGGAGAACACTGAATGAATGAATGAATGAATGAACAAATGAGCAAGTCAGTGAACAAATGAGAATAAAGTGAGAATGCATTAATGATAGTCAGAGAGTGAATTTAAAATGAATGAATCAGTGAGCGAACGAGCATGAGTGAACAAGAGAATGAATGAATTAGTGAATCAGTGAGCGAAC
>JAUMHP010000040.1:20908187-20925829 GCA_032361065.1 Enteromius trimaculatus
ATATTTTATTTACTTTTTTTTTTTTTTTTTTTTTTTCTGTATTTGCAGTGATTTTTGTTAAATTACGGTGATAACAATTTAGAGAGAAAAACATTTAAATGATACAAAAAAAGCCAAATTTTCCTCAGTGAGTGAAATACGACTCAGACATGTTCTTGGAGGGTTTCACTCTTGTGCTCTGAATTGCCTGAGAGACCTTTACAGTAACGGCAGTTTGTTGTATGGTTGTGTATTTGAACTGAAACCTTCATATCAGAGCGTGAGGACAAAACTAAAAAGACAAACGCAAATATTAACACTACAGTCCATTTTCCCCACTTTCTCTGTTTACCGAAAGTACGAACAAGGGACGAAACTCTTCAACGCCTCAGACAGAGGATGTGTGTGTGTGTGTGTGTGTGTGTGTGTGTGTGTGCTAAAAATGCAAGAACGAAACGAAATTGGTGAGCCTCACAGGAACAGATCTACTGCTGCGTCTAACTACATGTCTGTCTGTCTGTCTGATGAGATCCACACACATAAGGCAACATTTTTGGTTTGTTCCCCACAACGGCTCTTTTAAAGGAGTGCAAAAAACAAAACAAAAAAAAAAACTAAAAAAAAAACGCTCCAGTTCTTTAACAATACTGATCATATCCCCCCCAAAAAACACTGTCCATGATCTGTAAACAACAAGCTGAAAGTGTACAAGACTTTTTAATGTGGGTCGACCAGCTCAAGTCTCACCCAACTGTGCAAAACCCCTTTTAAGTCCCACAAAAAAAAAAAAAAAAAAGCAACAAAAACGACTCGCTATGACTATCGGTAATTAAACGGAGGAGGAGGGGGAGAGAGGGGGCTCTTTCTAGCATGGCTACGAGGGGCTCCTTAAACGGTGTTATTCGATGACATCACTCCCGCCCGCTGGCCGAATACGAGAATTGTGGGAAATGTGGTCTCCGTTCGCTATCGGCCGAGTCCATCCCGTCCTCGTCGTCTGCGGGGGGAGGAAGAGAGAGGGAAATGTTACGTTACGCACGATTCAATTTTCCATAGTGCTCCGCATTAAAGCGGAACTTCCCAGCTACGCCGATAAGAGCGGCACTGATTTTCACAGTGATACGCTTCATGCGCTTTTTCATTGTGTACCGATTGGAACTTCCTGTTCCTGTGGCACGAGGAGCCAGTCTACAGGAAGAGAGAGCGAGAGAGACAGGGAGGGAAACAGAGCACTCACACTTCTCCGGAGGGGTGATGGTGATGGTCTGCGCCGTGAACTCCTCGTCGAAATACCTGGTGTCCGTCTCAGACGAGACCTGTGGCATGAACGGTGGAACCAGCTGGACAAGAGAAGAGAGCAGCTGATGACATCATGCACATAATGATGGATTTATTTTCCACAGATATCTTGTACAACATTATATTTGTCTTTTTCAGTTTTCATTCATTTCTTTTAAATAATTCTTGCTGACCTCAGACTCCTGAACGATTTCTGCTTTCGAACTCAAGTACACTGTACCTTTTTGTCGTAGACGTCCTGCCAGTCCAGCGCAGTGAAGAAACTGTGTCTCATGATTTCCTTCGCATCATCCGGGCCCCCTCCGAGCCTTCAGAGAATGAACCGCAGAGTAACATTCATCATACAGAAACCGTTTTAATCTGGTGTTCTCATACTGAAAGGATGACGATGATGATGTCAATAGTTGTTGGTAGAAACAAACACACCCAGAAACGCTTTGGATCACACATTCATACACTGACCTCTTATTTGGGTCTTTGATTAATAATCCAGACAGTAAAGACTTGGCATCTGCAGAGAGGGTTCTGGGAAACTTGATCTCCTCCATCAGAATCAGTTCAAACAGTTTCTCATGGTCCTGAAGACAGTCAAGACATTTAGGTTACAAAAGATTTCTATTTCAAATACATGCTGTCCCTTTGAGCATCAATGAATCCTAAAAAAGTGTATTAGTTTCTATAAAAATATGAAGCAGCACAGCTGTTTTTAATATTTATAATAATCAGAAATGTTTCCTGAGCAGAATATTAGAATGACTTCTGGAGGATCAGGTGACTGAAGTAATGATGCCGAATGGCTTTGCAACAAATTAATAAATTATACTCAAATGTTTATTCACATGGAACATTGTTAATTTAAATTGTAATACTATTTCACAATTTTACTGTTTTTATAATATTTTTAATCAAATAAACACAGCCTTGGTAAGCAAAAGACATTTTTTTTTAATCCCACAGGTGTTGTTGGTGTTGGATTGAGTCATACCTGATTATAAAAGGGAAGTCGTCCACACATCATCTCATACATAACGACCCCCAGACCCCACCAGTCCACCGCTCTCCCGTAGTCATTGTCTTCCAATACCTGATCAATAAATCCACCGATCACACAAAAACTACAAGCAGTCACATCATTCGCTTGATCAGTAATCAATAAAAAAAACCTCATCTGCACAATAAGTCATTTTATAACTTATTATAATTTCAGCTTACATAAATCTATAATAAAAATATTTTCCAGTTTACCATTAATAATTATATTATTCTTCAATACATTCTGTTCTGTGTGCTTCCCCTTTAAATCTTCACGAGCTCCGCTGACTCCGCCCCTCTTTTCTCTCGGAGGATCTTTTTTTTAGCCGTATTCATACGGCTTGATTTCAGAAGGGGCAGCTTATTTTTATTAAATCAAAAGAAAACTACTGATGGATCTTTATCATTGTAGGGTGGTTGTGTACACACTCCCAACACACATTTCAGTCCAAACAGCTTGAAAAAGTGCATGTAGCACCAGATGACCCCTTTAATAATCCAACAAAAATGACATACCTTCCAATTCCTCATTAATAATTATATTATCCTATATTAACTGATCACAAACCACCATCAATATCTTCCAATTCTTCATCAATAATGAAATTATCCTCCATTACCAGCTTCAAAAATAGAACATATTTTTCATCTCTGACAGCATTATGGTCCAGTACCTGATGGCTGATCCAGAAACTCCTAAAACCTTATCAAACATGTCAAACTGTCTCCAAGTGCTGGATGAATTACTACTGGCAGTCAGGTTTGCAAGTTTCCTCCAATACCAATATCAATAATGACTCATTATTACAGCCTCAGTAGATGCAATCTAGATAAATGACTCCAGTGATGGAAAAACAGCCTGATTACATCATACAGTCATGATCATGACATCAGCATAAGTCATCGGCATTACAGCATCCATACACAACAATACTGCTGAACTTTATTTGATTATTAAAATGGATATTAAACAGTGCTGCAAACGGCCAGCGGGTCACGGTTACGCTTCCTGTCTGATGGCTCTATTTTTACCCATGAGCTGCTCAGTCTTGTCTACAGCCTGCTGTTTGTGTCTATTTCTGAGCGGACGCTAGAAAGCACAGCTAAAGTGTGACCCTGTTCCTGCTAACCTGTTCCGGCTGTGACAGACGGAGATTAAACAGTCGTCTATATTAAATTTAACCCAGCGTGAGTGTGTTTCCTGTGCTGCGTTTAAAGAGAAAGAACATCCTGTACCTCAGGGGCCAGATATTCCGGGGTCCCGCAGAACGTTTTCATGGTGGCCGTGTCTGTGATGCCCTCCTTACACAGGCCAAAATCAGTGATCTTTATGTGACCGTCCTTATCCAACATCAGGTTTTCCAGCTGGAATAACACACACACCATACGGAAAGCTGATCGTGGTGAAAACTGAGGCAGATGGTATATATATGATACAAATGTTGGCCTGTGTGTTCTGTTCACCTTCAGATCGCGGTAAACAATCTTCGCCGAGTGCAAATAATCCAGCGCAGAAACGATCTCGGCGCCGTAGAAACGGGTTCTGTCCTCCGAAAACACGCGCTCTCTCGACAAATGAAAAAACAGCTGCAATAACAATTAAACAGAGGAATATTCAGCATAACTCGCATACACTGAGAAAGAAACACTGACATGAAGCAAGGTAGATGCATTAGAAGTCTAAAGTGAGAAAGAAATAGTGTTAAAATGTTAAATGAAGTTGGAAATACGGAGAGAAAGATTTATAATAGAACGTTTGTAAGGTGGGCAACACTATATAATAGGAAACACCTACTGTATGCACTATGTGCATGCTAATAAGCCACTAGTTAAGAGCCCCTAAAATTAGGAGTGTAACGATATGCGTATGGTATATGCGTATTAGGGTTGGGCGATGTCGACCAATTTGGCGTTGTACGATGTCTAATCGTCGTCGTAGGTTGTTAGGAATGGGGGTTGTTTAGTTGTAATTAAAACACCAAGCCCCATTTCTTCGCATGTTCATCTGTTTTCCTCTCGCGGAAATTATTTACCGCGCTCGCTTATTAATGGCATAGATTTGCCGCCATAGATTAAGTGTGTTTTTCGCAAGCTGGTTGCTGCTGGTTGATTATTAATATTATTATCATTGGATCAGTGCACTGCTTACTCCAGTCTCCACTAACAAGGGGATAAGGATGATCACTTTGATCTAGAAAACGCTTATGAACTGTACGATACATGTATTGTTACACTCCTACCTAACATAATACAAAATTAAACTAAATTCAAATGAAATGATCAATTTTAATTTAAAAGGGTAAGAGAGAAATGTCAAAATAAGGTTTAAATGAGAGTTCAAAAGGACATTTCACAAATGTTTCAAAAAGTTGAAAATTTCTGAATTTAAACTGAAAGTCTGAAAGAACGGTTTTAAAAAAGTACGTTTAAACGAAGGTTAGAATGTTGGGAGGGAAACTTTCACGTGTTTGAAAATAAAGTTCTAAAAAGTTCTAAAGTTGTTTGTAATTTTTGTTTAATATTTGGAAAGAAAGTTTGAAAGACAGACCTAAAAAGCCTAGAAAGAAATTTTGTAAGTTGCACAATGTATGAGTTTATTTAAACGGGTTAAAACAAGAAAGTCGTAAAAAAGGCCCTTGCTTATAGAATGCCCTCCTGTTTTCAAAAAGGATCTAAAAACATACCTTTTTTAACGTCTAATGTCTTTTAGTGCTAAAACTCTCTTTTATAATTGTTGTACTCGATTATGATTCTTGTAGCACTTTGAGATTTTTCTTGTAAAAATGTAAAGTGTTTAACAAATCAAATTAATTATTATTAAAAGAAAGAACGTTACCTCTCCTCCATTCACATACTCCATAACAAAACATAAACGATCCTTCGTCTGAAACGAGTACTTCAGTGACTGCAGAAAACAGAACAATTACGTGTTTCTCTTTACTTTTTAAATTCACAGGATAAAAACACAATGGAGTTGATTTTAAAAGTGTTCGTGGAGCATCATGTTACGGCCTCACTCACAGTGAGAAACGGATGCCTAGTGTTCTTCAGAACTCTGCTCTCGGTGAGCGTGTGAGCGACCTCATCCTGAAAGAGAGAGAGACGGTCATTTCAGCTGGCACCCACTCAGTTCAGTCCGTTCTCAGAGAGTCACTTCTCGTACCTTGGCAATAATAACCTCCTTTTTGAGGATCTTCATTGCATAATATGTGCCGCTGGCTTTTTCCCGCACCAGAATCACCTTCCCAAACGTGCCTTTACCCAGCAGCTTCAGATAGTCAAAGTCATTCATTGTCTGCCAAACAAGAGAGAGAGAGAGACGTCAGAACGAGCACCTGTAGCGTTAAACCACATCCATCTGCTTCTCTGGCTCCGGCTCTACCTTTCGTTTGTGATGACTGGTTGACGTGTCCATCTCTTCCTCGTTGACGTTTTCGATCTGAGAGATGGGGCTACACAGGATTCCTTCCTCTTCCTGTTTGGCCAGCTTGTCCGCCACCATCTGAATAGCCTCGACCCACTCGTCCCTGATAACCAGGAAAACAAGAGTGCCATCAGCTTTGACAGAGCGATACATTGGCCAGGAAAAAAGTGCACAGTCGAATTTGAGTTCATGAAGCCCTAAATCTATTGATTCCAGTGCTCCAAACATTAGTTAAACATCTACAAGTATCTTTATTAGTTGATGTGGCGTGTAGTACCTCTCGTCCGGTGTGTCCACGTGAAAGGTGCGCTCGATCACAGTGGTCCACTGCAGACACCTGATGATGAAGGTGTTGGGCTTCGGTCTCTCCGTCTTCATCAGCTGACACTCTGACGAATGAGGAGGAGGATGCATGTTGAATAGTGGAATTCATGCATGTGTGGAATAAAGATGTCATCATCTCAAACTACGGAGGCAGGCTCTTATTGATGGCGTCAGCATGTGACGCTCTAATTAAATCAGTTTGCTTTGAATGAAGTGAGTCACGGATCTGGTGAACAGTAAACTGATCTGATGAGCTGATCAAGAACACGACACACTGATGCGATACATTTAAAGAGAGCAGGGTACATAAAAAATGTCAAATAAGTTCTCAAAAATCTGGTAGAAATCACACATTATTTATTTTGTTCTGACAGAAAACATACAACAGAAGTACATATTTATTTCTTAATATATTTAATATTTTTCTTCCAACAGTATTAATGGGTTATTATAAAGCTGTGCTATTTTAGCATCAGTGAGATACTATTTTAATTCATATTTTATCACTTTTTTTGTCGTTTTTGTTTTTTATGTTTAAATATTTGTATTAATTTGTATTCATCAGTTCATGAATTGTTTTTTCTTTATTTGTATTATTTTTCATGTTTATATTTCCAGTTTGGTTTGATTTTATTTCACTTTATTCTGTATGGTTTTATTTAGTTAAGTTATTGTATTTTAAGTTAATTTTATTTTCCATGCATTGTTCCATTAAATTGTATTTTTTGTGAAATTAAGTTTTTTTATGGCTTTAATTATAGCTAACTATAACAAGCCTGTTTAACACGAATCAAAAGAGACTCACTGGCCACAGAGAAGTTGTTGAGTGGATACGCCAGATCTGCATCTTGCGGCTTCTCTTTATAGCCAATGAACGATCCATCCGTCTTTAACAGGAAGTACCGCGGTCTCCAGTTCTTAATGTATTCACCTGCGAAACCAATAAAACCCCAGACGATCAAGCGCACAGAAAACCACTAAAACATGCATGAGAAAGCATGCAATATTCACAGACGCAGCCGCGTTAACACAACCGACAAATGAAAACACACTCATCAACACATCAATATTTCAGTGCCGTTGTTTCTCACCCCTCTTCTGCACCCATCCCTCTTTCACAACGTTCTGGTCGTTCATGATGGCTGCGAGGTCAGAGTTCAGGGGTCAGTCCAGGGCTCGACTTCCTGCTGGCGGTTCGGTCCCGTTCCCTCGCTCTCCCTTCCCGGCCGTCTCGCTCGGCTCTCCTGTTCTCTCACACTCTTCCTCTCACTTTCTCTGCCACGTTGTGATGTAACGTCTCAGCCTCCTCCTTCACTTTCACTCTCTCTCTCTCTCGCGACCCTTCAGACACTCCAGTGGTGACTCAGCCTGGAAGGAAACAACAAAGGAGAGAAAACACACACACACACGGGTCATTCTCTTCCGCTTCTCCCCCTCTCCCACACACACACTTCCATGAGAAATAAAGTCATTGTTAGGAGCAGGGAAATATTTCCCGCCCCTTCCCGTGGCCTTCTCTTCCTCTCTCACACTGGATGCTGAAGCTATGCAGGACTCTAAACACAGCCTCTTCCCTTCATTATGAGGCTTTAGAACCTTGGAATTCATCTTAGAACCACATAGTCATATTCAGAATCGTAGAACCGGCTCAGAATCAAGCTTGGCATACAGTGCTACAACTTATCAAACAACCAATCAATACTGAAACTTCAGAAGCACTCTTATCAGTGCTGTTAGATGATTGATCCAAAATAAAGGTTTTTGTTTGCATAATGTGTGTATATTAATATGCAGCCAACATATAAATCCAAACAAATGCATGCATGTATTTTAAAAATATTCACATGTATATACGTTTATATAAATGTAAACATTAAGTAAATTCTTATTTTTCACATTGTATGTAAGTATATTTAATATGCAGACATATTTTTCTTAAACATATGCATGTGTCAAGGATGTCAGCATCTGAAGAAATATTACATGTAATATTACATGTACATATTAAATATAATATTACAAAAGTGATTTTATGTCTATAGAAAGCGCATTAAATGTAAGCAAAGTGTCTACTTTTAAGGTTTTAGGTCATTCTTTGGAGAAAATAATGTTAAAAATGTGGTTGAAATAATGTTAAACTGTCGTTCAGTGCAACACAAAATGTAGGTACATTTAAAATATATAATATATATATATACACAATATGGAGGCATATTACATTTGATTGTGTTTTAAATGAGTAAAAACAAAATCTTACTGACGAATGGGAAAAACCTAGGATAGTGGTCAATTTTTTTATGCATACTAATTACTATCTGGAGCAAAAATAATTTGTCTTTTAATGCGTCATAAATAGATTTTTGTTGTAATTATGCCTGACAAGATTGTTACACTAAAGGACATTTTAGTGAGCAAATATAGTAAATATAAAAGTGATGTTTATTTTAGATTATTACAATTAATCAGAAAACTTTTTATTTCTTGTGGAGAAACAACAATGGTTTAAAGCAGCAGTACATTGTTTTTTATGGCTTTTTTTCATCTTTGACCCACATATTTATATATACACAATTAATATGCACACATATACTATGCAAACAATAACTTTTACTCTGAACGGGATTAATCGTTTGTCAGCACTACTAAGAAACTCTTCATATTTTTAACTTCAAATGAAAACTTCCTGTAGAACAACTCCTTAATAAATCAGCATCACAGCTTTGAACGAATCTTTGAATCAGCTCAGCGTAAACTCTTAAATAATACTAACATAAGATTCAAATTTGACAGTAAAGAGAACTCATTCAACATTAAACTCAGATTTAGACGAACTGGAAATCAACCTGACAAATATCTTTAAATAAAACTTTTTAATAAAGGTTTTTCTTTCATTTCAAATCAAAATCCTACAACCTAGAGTTTCTTCAATCAGTCTGAGAAAAGACCTCAAAACAACATGAGAGCCTTAGAACTTGCCTTAACACCATCTGAAAATGAACCTAAGAATTTTTCAAGGAATCTTAAGAGCCGATAGAATATTTTGATTTTGAGAATGAATCTTAGAACCGTCTCAAAATCAACTGCTGAACGATTAGAATCACATCAGAACTCTAATACAATCAGAGTTTAAACCTCACTTTCAGTCTAGAATCATCTTAGAAGCCAAACTTTACCACGAACCAATGTTCTCAAAATCACTTCTAATATTACACATTTGTCCATTTGTTATTTATTTCTCATTTTCAGCATCATCTTGGAATCAATCAGAAAACCTTCAAACCAACCTGGAAGTTTCAGAATCACCTTATGATCAACATGAACCTTGGAACCAACCTCAAAACCTCAGAAAAGAAATCTTAGAGCATTAGAACGAATCCTTACGACGTCTCACAGCTCATTAGTTCTTATCTATGGCTCGGTCTATCTAAGTAATGTTTTCAGCTTGTGGTACAGAAATCACAGACACCTCACAATCTCTGCTGTGCATCCAGGAGTCCTCAACTTCCCTTTCTTAAATTAACAATACATGAAACACTGCACACTCAAACAAATGACTCCCAGACACTGTTCAGCCTACTTTAAAACATGTTTTCAGTTAACACAATTATGTTTGGTTCCCCATTTAAACACCTGCGTTGTGTTAAACTGACTTGAAACTGGTTTGTTTTGTTTCAACTCAATATTTTCATTTTGAAAGAACAAATGATTTTACTTGTGTAACTAGGAAGTGGATTTCCCCTTCCCATCATGCTTTGCACAGGGCTGGATAAGGATAGTAAATGCTATTTTAGGCATTTTTATTAAGATGATAAAACTAGGAGACTTGTTAATGTTTAACGCTCTTTTATGTTTGTATTTAAAAGACCTTCTGCTATGTTAGTGTTGTTTTGGGGGTTGCCATTGTGGTAAAGTGTAGAGCATGTGCTTAGGGACCTGCTAACATGAATCAAAGTTGTTTTAAAAATAATAATAAAAATAATAATAATACTTTGGGTATGCCGTATCAAAATCTTATGTTATGCATAATAAGTTGGCTAATGCCTGAATTAAGTAAATCCAATGTAGAAGGATGTCTTCCTATTAAATTATTATTATTATTATATTAATAAATTGAGTTCATCCAATGAATAATTTTTTGAATGTACAATGAAAAAAGTGACATCTGCACAAATAACATTGTGCATTAAGGATTTTTTTTTTTTGCACATGCAACTAAATATTAAGGGTTCTGGCACACGATGCATGATGCAAAATAATTGTTGCATTCATCTTTTAATAAATTGTGAGTTGTAAAAATGCACATAGTTCTCATATTATAAATCTACAAATATTTCGATGTTAATGACATTAAAAAAGCTTGATCATTTTCTTTATGAAAGGGATCATTCTTTATGAAGTCAACATTTCAGCATTGTCTTATTGTAAGCGTGCCATTTCACCATTATAAAGGACGAAATATATGACATTTATAATAACGCAGTCATGAAGGTCTGAAGCAGTCCTCTACTTTATGTTTTTCTTGTCACATGACAACAAAATGGCTTCCTGAACATTGATTACACCACAGATTTAGTTTTTATTAAATGTTAACAAAAAAAATTGCATCATTTAAAATAAAATATCATATCTAAAAAAGCCTTTTCTATGTCCCCCGTTTAACCACAAAGACCTTTCTGACTTCAAGTCAAGAAAAACGTCAACATTATTTTGAATTCTGAAATAAAAAACATTTTCTTTACAAAAGAGGCTCATTTTGATGCACGTCGAATAAAACAGATGCATAACTCGCGTCTTTAGGAAAAACGAGATGTCTAAACAACAGAAGCCACCCAAAGCAATGTCAACAAAAACAATGGCGGACACGGCTGGGCATCACACACACGCACACACACACACGGATGTGACAGCAATTAACATGACAAATCACAATAACCACAATGAAGCAGTGGCTTTTGGGTCATATTGAGCTGCTGTTATATAATCCATCGCCATCATAATAGATTCATACAGCGGACTGACAGCGCGCCACGAACAAGAACAAGCATGTCTGTGAACATTAATGAATGTTTGCTCAAAAACACGGCTGTGATAACAATACAAACACGCATGCATTTAGACAAGAGGATGTGCATTTGCACGCGCTCTTGTTTTCTATTTGTCCGAAATGCGTAAAATGGTGGACGCGCATCAATAATACCACGCAGGAAGTGGTTTGAATGTGTTTATAATGTACATTTCTATCAAAATAGCTCTCGATGTGTAAATAAGCGCTTGATATGTCCAGCAGCATCACAGGCAAGGCCGAGGAGCATCCCCACCCGGCGGCGGCCAGTGATGCTCCAGCGCGGATGCTCGGCCTTGTCCGTGATGCTGCTCGCTGATGGAGGAAAAATAAACAACGCGAAGCACGCAGTGCGTTACCTGGCAGACGCTCCGCCAGACGGTGGGATCGGTTCCGCGCCAGCCCGGTGTGAGACAAACCCAAACCCGCACGCTGCTGCTGCCGCCGCCGCCGCCGGTCGGTCATGAGGAGCACGGAGGCACGCGCGCCCGTGATGTGGCCATCATCTCCATTACCCCGGTGAACCGAATGACCCTGGATGAATGATGGCGTAGCCCGATGCAGAAAGCGCGGTGACGGCGCACCCCGTCTCCAGCACGCGAATTTCCCGAAGCCTACTACGGCGAAGACCCGCTTCTTAATTTTAATGAGGCAAGCGTCGGCATTGGAAGGTCAGCGGGCGACGTCAGTGGGAGCTCATTAATATTCAGAAGATAAACCTTCCGCGTTGAAAGATTACCAAAAAACGTCAGCGAGAGCTGAATGACTGACCCACATGCCTTTTTATTATTAATATTGTATGCACATGAACGTAAATAGTACCAAGAGAACTGTCCTTTTCAGATACATTATTACATGTTTACTAAATATGTTACCCTGGACTAAAAAAACTAATCATAGGGGTATTTTTTGGATAAATAAGCTTTCCATTAGTGTATGGTTTGTTGAGACAGGACAACATGTGGCTGAGTTCTGGAATCTGAGGGTGAAAAATAAATAAAAATTCTAATTCAAAAGTTCTTCGAAAATGCTTAGTACATTTTCAAATGACTGAAAAATAATTTTTGATGTATATATGGAGATTTACAGGATATCTTCATAAAACACGATCTTTACTTAATATCCTAATGAATTTTGACATAAAAGAAAAATCGATAATTTTGAGCCATAGGCCTTCGATGTATTTTTGACTATTGCTGCAAATACACCAGTGCAGCTTTTGACTGTATTTGTGGTCCTGGGTCACATATAATGAAATACATTTGATATTGTAATAAAAAGGTTATATAAATATAAAATAAATACTAAATAATACTGCATAGTATGCCTAATAATAAGATGAATAATCATTTGATAAATGCTTATTGCTGTAAGGCTTATTTGGGGGAAGAAAAAAAAAACGTATCTTGGAGCTAATTAATATTCATCAACTAAGCCTTTCCATTGGGCGGTCGGCGAGCAACGTCAGCCTGCGCGTTTTAATATTAATGAGTTGAACCTTCGCAGTAGTAGTGTTCGTAATTTCGTCTCCAGCCCCAGCCATTCAGCCGCTGCCAGTGGGACAGAGGAGGAACCCTCTCGACGTCACACCGGGACCCGTTTTTACCGGACGCTCCCCCAGTACTCCTCCTCTTCCTGGCTTTGTCACTCGCCAGGCTTTTGTTGGTTCTCGCTAACGTTACATATGAATGATAAATGCATTATGGACCTCCCACCAACCAAGAAGAGGCCTCATATTAACATACAGCGCCAGAAATCACTATTATGCGTCAAATGTTAATAAAAGCACCAGCTGCAGTGAATTTCCCCGCATCTATCCCGGGACAGATTGAGGATTTGGGGCCCTTTGTCTCATTTAATGAATGCAGAAATGCTATACACAAAACAAAGGACACAAGAATAATAAATAGGCTACCACTAAACTCAAACTACTACTTTGAACAAAGAGTCTCTAGTCCATCAAAATCACAAACTTGAGGAATAATTTTCATAAACTTACTCCATGCATCTTTTGATTAAACTACACGTGGAGTGCATAGTTTATGAGGTCTTCACATATAAAGTTGCGGGATGTCTCGCTCTAGTGTTCAAAACATGAAACTGAAGCGTCATAATAAAACGTGACAAATACACGTTTTAATAAATACATTTATATAAAGAAAATATTAGTTATTTATATTACTCAACATTATAATTATACCAATTATTATTATTTGTGAGTTTAAATTAAATAAAAATAAATGTAAATTACACACACACACACACACACATATATATATATATATATATAAATTACATATTTATTAATTAATATTTAAATTATATAATATAATTTATAAATGAAAACTATTATTAAAATATTAATACTGTATTTAAAATGAATACATTTACATTCCTTAAATGTTTTTATATTTAATTTATACAAATGTCCCCACAAGTTAAAAATTTACTGGTATTCCTATCTTTGTGGGTCCCCATAAAGTGATAAATACCAGGCACACACACACACACACACATCCGAGAAGTGAAATTCAGATCCAGATCTAGATATGAGTCTCCAACTCTAAAATTCAGGATATTTAAAAAATTAACACACATAATTATTTATTTTGATATTTCCAGATATTATCAATTGCACAGTAAAAAGTTTATATTTGAAACTATATATAAATTAACACATGTAAGTATATGCAAAGGTACTATTGTAGAATTCATTTTTTTTTTTTACAAAGATTATGTGAATAAAACTTGTCTTAACTAATCTTTAAACTAATCTTAGCTGTTGCATGTGTTTGCTTCCAGACCAGAGACAGCTTTTAAACTTGCAGATCTACAGCTTCTAGATGAACATGGAGACTTTAGAGAGGACTAAAGCCAGACTACAGCAGATACGGACTGATAGGATGAGTGTAGTATCAGTATCAGTGTCTCTGTGTCAGATTTCTGTAAGAGAAGCGCTGCTGTCCATTACTCTCCCGAGGACGCTGACTTTCAGCCATGCAAAGAGCAAATGCATCGACACGCTGACTAACAAACAAGCAGGTAAGACGCCTTGTGTTTGTCTTTCAAAACAGGTTTCAATTTGTTTTCAAACGAAGAGTTTGCATTTGAATGTGGGATTTGTTTGAAACCTGTAAATAATATCCTAGAACGTGGAGAATCACAGAATGAATATGAAACTATCAACAATTACTATTAACTACTTTATATTTGGTGTTTTATATACTGGTGTTTTTGTGCAAGGATGGCCGGGTCAGGAGTTGCTCTGAGGTTACACACATTTAAGGAAAGCCAAAACACCAAAACCCATCCAACACACGTGTAAGCTTTTTAAATCCCGATCTTTAAAAATAAAGAGCTTTCAGGTCCAGACGGGTTGATGCTTAGTAAATAACGTGCGTAAACTAAGCAACTTAAAATGTCAACATTGTGTAACATGTGTTGTAGGCAAAATTTGATTTGGTTTATTGCTTTCATATACTAATTTGAGTCCTGTTTTACTGTGTCCATCGTGCTTGTCCAGTCCTAACCGGCAGGGCCGAGATGTCTTGGGACTCTATCCAGGTCAGATCGCAAGAGTGCATGCGGTCAGCTCACATCTGGACAGGTGAGAGAGACAGAGACACACAAGCCTATTAAAAAAAAGGAGAAATTCACTTTGCATCCTTTCATATTTTAATATTCTAATGAACTCGAAATGTTTGCATTTTCTCAAAGTGGCTGACACAATTTGTTTGTGTGTTTTCTGATGCACTGGCACTAGTTGCTGCAGTCAGAAAAGCTCAAAAACAATCTACCCAGGGACAGCAGTAGTTTGACAGACTGCAGTTCACTCTCCGACCACCAGGAGAGGCCACAATCAACACACATTAGGCTTTCAACTGAGGAAATACATTTTTGTAGGCTAAAACACTTCCAGTTCCATCATCCTAACTCAAACTTTTGGTAATGCATGAAATAAGGTCTGTGGTTATCACAAAATCAAGGTGTTTTCATGTTTTATTCCAAATTGTTAAAAGATAATTGCTATTAAGTGGCTGAACGGGACTACAGAGGCGGTCGAAGACACTAAACACCAAACACTGAAACTCATTTACTCACTATTGCTTTCACAGCCTCACTGTTTTTTCAAACTTTTCAGGGAACCTGTTTTTAAGAGTTGTCGGAGGTGATTATGTTGGCGATTTTGAATTGATGTGACCAAGGTTTAGTTAGTTACTGATATATGAAAGCTGATTATCATGAAGAACCACATTTGGTAAGAATCATACACTTTCACTGGCCACAGAGCTTATTCCTTGTTGAAAAACAGTACAGCATTTGCTGGTAAGGTATGTTAAGAAGCACTGTTACTGGTTTGAGCTCATGAAAAAACCAGCTTATGACCAGCTCAAACCAGCAACAATGCTTCAAAACATACCTTACCAGCGAGGGTTTCCTGCAATAGTCCAATCAAAAAATCCTACTGGGTTTTTTTGGTGACACTAACATACTGGCCTACATAAAAGTGTAATCACTGCATGTTAAAGATCATATAATAACATCTGGATCATGCACTAATTCATGAAAAAAAAACTGTAACGCTGTAAAAAACAGTAAGATAGAAAAACTGTAAAACATCTAACCAGAGCTTTCATGTAATTTTACAGTAGAATGCTGTTAATTGTAAAAAAATTTTAGAAGTAACTTAGAACAAATCAATGTGTAATTTACAGCCAAAAACTGTAAAGTGACATTCCCACAATGCCCTGCGTGACACTCCACATTTGAAAGTATTTTGTTAAATAATCACGTTTTTGCACATTTGCGCATCAGTCATGCACATTTGGGCTTTATGTTACATCTTCTGTTGTTTAATGAATGTTTATTGCGATGTTTATGTGATGTGTTTGGTGTTTGCATGAATGATCCTCTAGATATCAGTATATTCTTCTGCTTGTGATGAGCTTTGATTATTTTATGTGGCTCTTTTACCATGTGGCAGTATTTAAATGCGTTGTTGAATTTACTAGTTTACTCTCAAATGTTCTTGTTTGTAAATTAGTTGCATAATGCACAATTTATAGGCTTTGACCATGAACGTGTTTAAAGGTTTTCTGCATTTTCTCACTTTTTTCTCAATTGTTTTTGTAAGAACTGCAGATTTTTCTTCTTTTTTTTCACAGTACCCGGATGATATTGCTCAAGGGCAATAGGGAAAAGTGTACCAATCTGAACAGATTTTCTGATTTCTCCTCAGACTGACGTTGAAGACTCCAGACCTGCAGCATTATGAATCTTCAGCAGTTAAGAAATATCAGAGAAGAAGCTTCGATCTGTTGACCCTTCAAGCCCATCACAGAGAAACACACGCACCAGAAGGACAGCCTATAGGTCAGTTAGAGGAGATTAACCAGCTCTCCGCTGCCTTCAATGACTTCAGTAGATGTAAAGCTCTCTATATTTGTAGAAGATTGTTTTAAAGTCTTACATTCAGACGCACTATCACAAGATTAAGATGAAATCCCTACCGTTCACATTTGGCAACACTCACCTTTTGTTCTTACAAAAGATCCTGTGTCTTAAGCTCTTAAACTTGGTCTCCCACCCTGGATAATCAGGAACGGTGTTGCTGGAAGGCTTATTTCTTCATTCATTATTTTCCTGCCACCTTACAAATGCATGTTTTGCAATTATGAAGGTTACATGTAGATGTAAACACAACCTGAGCAATAGTTGTCCTTCACACTTCGGGATGTTCTTGATCTGTGAATGAGTTCCTTCTGCATTTCTAATAAAACTGGAAGATGAATTTATATTCAATAAAAAACAGTAGTGATTATTATGTATCATACTTTTACTAGAATGTGGCCAACCCATATGTCACACAATACTAATGAATTGTCAAGAGAAACATTCATTGTTCAGAAACAGGATAAGTATAATGCATGAAATGACTTTATCAGCACAGGTATTTCTTTATATAGGCTCTAGGCTATGTATAATAATATTTAGGACTGTGTATAATATATTGTATAGGCCAAATGACTATATTATAACTTACCAAACAAACAATAACATTCTGTTTATGTTGTTCAGTTATGCTTTGTGAAAGTCGGGTAGATCCTGTGCTGAAAATATCTTTACCTTTGTGCAGGTGTTATTATGGAGTGGAAAGGTAGACCAATTTTTTAAACATTATGGTTATACAGCAAAAGTTATCGATCTTTATTCATCTAAAATGTTTTCATTTTCATGCAAAAAAAACAAACAAACAAACTCAGAGCTGCTATTTTTTTGTTTATTTAATTTTTACTTTTTTGGAATTTTGAAGGATGTCAAAAATATTAGCAGGGATGTAAACTAAAGCCATTTTAGGTATTGTTTTATTTCAGGCAACTTTTTGAAATAGTTTTTTAAGTTGCTTTTCAACTTGATACTGACTTGACTTTACAGTAAAAATTTACCTGAAACAAAATCATATAAGTCTGTATTATATTGTAGCTAGTTGCTGAAAAAATAAGCAAAACTACAGACATTAAT
>JAUMHP010000040.1:20925929-20943140 GCA_032361065.1 Enteromius trimaculatus
TATATATATACCACAAATAAAATCTAATTCGAAATACTAATAAAAACTACATCAATAAGACTAAAATAACGCTTGTTTGAAAGTCGTGTTATTGCCAGAAATCACTCTACTTGGTTTAAAAAAGAAGTAATAAGTTTATTTTCTTTGGTCTGTCATATATCTTCTGGAAACATTAGAAACAGTCATTATGATTATGACAGCCTGTAGAGAGTTAACCTGATGACATAACTTGAAGGTGGTGATATTTTTATTTTGGGGTGAAATATTTTTACAGTAAAAATAGTTTGTTTTGTTAGACACGGTGGCAGCGATTATGTGCCAGAATGCATCATGAAATGCACATGCCATAAAATCACTGTACCTTGAAGAGATTCTCTATCAGCCCTACATCACATGTTGCACAAAATACTGAAACATGAGGATTTTAGCTGCTCAGAGGAGGCAAAAACGGACCATCCGTTGCAGCATGTGACTTTACGGTAACGCTCTGTGCTGTTTTTCCACAGGCGCTGATTTCCAGAAGTTCACTCTGAGCTCACATCCAGAGCCACTGGAGCCGAAGCAGACATGAGACGAAGCCATCAAAATAGCAATCAAAACCTTTCGACTGAGAGAAACGCATTCTTTTGGTGAAATGTAATCACACAGTGACACAGCTCAGTCAGTGCAGTCACGTAAAGCATGCTTTTGAAGTTATTTTCCAGTGGCACACAATCTAGAACCCAAAGCCACGCATACTTCACGCACTTGTGTAGCGATTGGCATTAAAAGCAGTACTCCACGTGAAACCTCAAATACAAATGTCAGCGAGTGTCACGTAAAGTTTTGGGTGATTATGTTAAGCTGACCGATCCGTGCAGCTATTGGTTTAGATTTACCTCAAAGCACAACCTTAGAATACTGTGTAAATATTTAAATATCCCAGTGCAATTCATTAGATGATCAAACAAATGAGTAACTAACAAGTGAGCATTGATCTGCCTTTGAATCTTTATTTGACAAAGGCCATAGTGTGGGCGACATCTTTAATCATATTTAACTATTAGATATCCATGAATCACGGCTGTGAGAAGCTGTCATGCTGAGTCATGCTGACATTCATCTTGTGTTTAAAATAGCTCAAACTCCTCGGACTCGTCTTTCAGTTCCTGCAAAATGATACCTCACTTTATAAACACAGAACAATTAAAGTTTTCATTGTCGGACAGTTGTCAAATGGATCGTGTCTGATATTCAATACTTGCGTGATGATCGTGACGCACTGCGTGATCGTGATGACTACATGATCATGTTCCTGGACGGCACGGTCCATTGTTTGTTCTGTTCTCGCTCCAGATTTGTTATGCTGCAGTAAGGGTGTGTTTGAGTGATACTGAACTTCAATCAATAGAAGTACATTTAATAATCCAGCAATTAGGATATTTAATAACAGATCTAGAATAAATTCATGCTTTTTAACATTCATTTAATTCATGGCTTATTATTAATATTTATTATTATTATTATTATTTATTTTATTATTTATTTATTATTTAATATTTGACTACAATAACACACAGTTTACTAAAAAACTAAAACTTCAACTGAAAATAAAAAGTAAAAAGCTTAAACTTGTTATATACTTCAGCTAACTGCAAAAGCAATTTCTCATATGCATGTATTGCATCAGTTGCTAGTGGTTTAACTTGATGCAATAAAAAAACTGACAGTGAAAAAAGATTCATGTTTTTAACAACAATTTACAATAAAAATACCACGAATGACAAACAACTTAACAGTCGTTAAAATGAAAACTAATTCAAATGAAAACCAATAAAATATTAGTAAAAACTAACAGCAACTTCAGATTGTTGGGAATTTTTTTATTTCAGGCTCTCTTAACTAGCTGCTCATTAGCATGCACGTTTATTTGTGAATAAGCACATATTAATATTTTTCAGGACCATATTCGACATCCATAAACTTAACAACTACCTTATCAACTATTAATTAGGAACAAATTAGGAATTTATTGAGGAAAAAATCATAAAAAAGTAATAGTGAATAAGTGCTCTAAAGTGTTATTATATATATATATTTTTTTTTGTTTGTTTGTTTGTTTGTTTGTTTTTTTGCCATTTTTAGCCTTTATTAGACAATATAGGTCTAAAATAATGAATAAGAACCATTCATGTACAGTATCTTATACCTGATATGATAATATAACATAAAGGTCTTAAATCAATCAAATTCAGGGAAATATTACATGAAACAAAGAGCTAAACAAAAAGTTAAAGGCTTTTAATATTTTGAGTTCAGAGACATCATTGTCTGTCGTAGTTTAGTTTAAGTACTGTAGTATCTGTTCAATCAAGTGTAGCGGCGTAAGAAGAAATATTCAACACATTTACAAAAATATGCCTAAATGATCACGACTAGGTTTTATGTCTACAAAACTCTTTCATTTTGTGTGTCTGTAGCCTTTTCAAGGGGTGTTCAGCCTCACAAGGGGAGGATTTAGTGAATTTGGGGAATATCTGCACACATTTACTGTTAGTCGCTGCTGCACAATGGTGCCACATAATTATGTCCAGTGTTTCTGCATTTTGCATGTGCATATTACTATGGGATTCTTTCATTAACATTAACATTTATTCGTTTGGCAGACACTTTTATTATTTCATGTTGTAGAGCACGAAATAGAAATTGATTTACAGTTGAGACGCAAGAAGTAGTCAGAAGTATAAATTACTTATTATATTTAATGACACAACCTTGTTTAGGCAACGTTTTTGCTTCTCTGTGCGCATATACTGTATTTTGATACAGCTAAATTCTGTTTTCATTGCTACTGTTTCTGTTGTCATAAAGCAGGGTGAAATAGTGACTGAATAGTGACTTATTAAAGCTACATAAACAGCTCTATTCCAATAATTCTAATTTATTTATTTATTTAATTTTTTTAAATTCAGATTTACGGGCCACGCATAAGATGATAACAATAGCTGCGCCCTAAAAGTTGTTGTAATGACCCAGAATGATGTTTCCCGACGACCTTCAAAGACCAGAAGACATTAACATTAGCTCTGTCTACACGTCTGTCCATCCCCAGGTTGTCAAATATAGAGGTATATGTGTTGAAATAAAATAAATATTACATTTTCTTACAAATAAAAATGGAGATAAATGAACATTGGGTGAGACTTAGGTGCCACGTTTCATTTTGTGTGGTTGTGTGGGTGAGATGTTAAACTTTTAAGAATAAGTTTAAAATAAAAGTACATGAAAAATCTAAAGTGATTCATGTGAAGTAAAACTAATACACACTATACCATCTGAAGTAAGGACACTGTTTTTTATACATGTGGTTAGCATACTAACATTGCTAGCACCTAGCAGTACCCTCCCTGTTCATCAGCCCCCTGAAATATGTCTATAGGAAGCATCCAGAAGACATGACGTGTTCAGGCTTTAATAGCCCTCTTTTAAAAGAAGAGACTAAGACTCAGACACCCAAATGCATCCTGAATCACCAAATGTTTGTGCCTATGAAACACTAGCTAGGCGTGATTTGTTTAGTAATAACAGGAAGAACCTGCATCCCTGAGACTTTACACCGTAAATAAAGAACTTGTAAACAAACAACAAAGTTTGCTTGGAAATAAATTAACCCAGATTCAGGGAATCACCTGAACACTGATAATTTTACTACCAGAAAAAGAGCCGGCCTGCATGAAAACAATAAAAAGAAACTTTGTGCTTTTGTTTAAAAGATAGATACAGCCTGGTCTTTAAAATAAAAAAACTCTGTATTCATGTTAAAGACAGGATGAATGACAGGATCAAAGATTTATTTGATATATAATTTGTACTGCTTTGTTTAAATCTGTCTTTGTGATGGTTTTTCCTCACGGCTTGCATATTTGTACTTTACAAATGAGTCAGTCAGTCTAAATGGACTGATTCTCCTCTTGATCTATGAATGCTGGAAGGCGAATCAGGCGAGCAACAGGTCGGATGTAGGTTTTGTCCTTAACTTGGATCTCTGCAGCTCTGATATGACCACCAGAACATGCGAACGTCTTTGCAATGTTGCCTACTAACCATAGTGCTCGTGGTATTTGTGGATCAACAAGCATTACGATGGTTCCAGTAGAACGGTCACTTATCTTTGTGAAAGGTCACTTGTTGCGGGTCTGTAGTGTAGGAAGGTAGTGACGGATGAAACCTAGCCAGAACTGATTGGCTAGAACCTGACTCTGTCTCCATCTCCGTCTGCCCATAATCTCTGTAGCAGGATAAACTACAAAGGGTAGTGAGCTATCTGGCCGCCCCATGAGCAGATAGTTTGAGGTGACAGGGTCGAGGTCAGCTACATTACTGGAAATGTAACCAAGGGGCTTGCTGTTAAGCATTCCCTCCACTTCGATTAGCACTGTTTGGAGTACTTCCTCAGTTGCGACCTGGGAGCTTACCGTAACACAAAGGGCAGTCTTGACTGACTTCATTTCTCTTTCCCAAGCATCCTTAAAGTGAGGGGCTCCGGGTGGGTTGAAGTGGAAGGTAATTTTCTGTTTAGCTAGATGTAGCTGAATCTGGGAAGTGAGTGTTTCTTGCAGCTCTCTCTGTCCTCCATGGAAGTTAGTACCATGGTCTGAATACAGCTCTGCAGGTGTGCCGTGGTGAGCTACAAATCTCCTCAAAGCCATCAGGAAGGAATATGTATCAATCGATGTCAGGAGGTCAAGGTGAACACTTTGTGTTGTGAGACATTTGAAAAGGATACCCCACCTCTTTTCACATCGTCTACCAATCTTAACTTGTAACGGTCCAAAACGGTCCATGCCTGTGCTGTAAAACGGAGGTTTAAGAAGTCTGAGCAGGTGGAAGATCTGCCAGTTTTGGGATAACTGGTTGGTTTTTCCATTTTTGACAATCCTTGCATAGATGTTGCTGTTTACGGACAGCTTCTCATCCTCTCAGTATCCAAAAGTTTCTCCTATCTCCCCTTTCTGGTCCAGGATGGCAGAGTTTGTCATCATAATCTCGGATCAGTAACTTGTTGCCTAGTAATGTGGGTCAAGGACTATAGGGTGCATAATGGAGGACTCTAATCCTTCAGCTCTACGCAAACGACCTCCGACTCTGATAAGTTGGCATGTGTCATCAAATTCTGGGGCAAGGGGGAGGAGTCGACTAGAAGAATGTTTACAAGATTTACAAGCTTTTAGCAGTTTGTACTAATCAGGGAAACTATCAACTTGAGATGTCTGTAGGACATGCCATTCAGCAGTCTGGTGGTCCTCTGCAGACTGAGGTCCTGCATCTTTAAGCCCCTGAACTGTGGCTTCAACTAGCTCATTCCAGGTGCTGTGTGTGTTGGGGTCAGGAATATGAGGCGCGTAAGGCCACAGAAGACTCCTTTGTGTTCTTCCATTCTGAGTTCTGGGGGGTTTATCAGGGGGATGACAGGCCATCCTGATTCAGATTCGAGTAAGAATGGTGGGCCTTGGCTCCATCTGTTCGGAAAGAGTTTTACCTCGGGTGAGGTCATCTGCTTTGAATCTACATATCACCAGGGCCATTTACTTGTCAGTTCTTATCTCTATTTTTTTACCTTAATTTTATGGATTTTTTTTACAGTGTGTCTTTGTGATTGAGTGAGTTAATAAAGTGAGTTTAAAATATTTTTCATTTCAATAACACTTTTGTGTGCGCCTGCATATTTGAAGGAGTATTTATTTTGCAGAACTGAACAAAGATTGACAGCCTTATCACAGAAATGCATCACGGTATGCGTCAAATACTCTAGACAGAACATCTCTGTAACAACACTACAAACGTCTGGTTGGTTATTAATTACTGCCGAAACTGTTTGGCAGTCAAGCTTAGAATTACATAACAGGAATCCAACCACAGGTGTGCAACACAATACATGCAACACACAGTCTGGACTCTCCCTATTCATCACCAGTACGGCATATTTTAATGAAAACAAACGTATTTATGCTGTGACTTGTCTTTCTGACTATATTTAATCATAAAAAGTTCATATGCATCAGTATTTTCACTACCAGTCAGACGACTGGAATAATTAGGAATTGTTTTGAAGTTGTTAGAAGAAGTTTCTACTTACCAAAGCTAAACATTTTAAAAATAAAAAGCGATAAGCATTGCAAGATCATGTATATTGTCTTTTATGCTGCACATAATTTGTGTGGACAGTTTATCAGTTTGTAATACACCTGTTGATTAATCAGGGGCACTACTGAGCACATAAAGTTAAAATGATCGGGTCGTTTGTATTTCATTTTTGAGTGACAATACACATGAAAAATGTCTTAAAAATAACCTCAGTTGTGATGATCTACCTGTTCAACAGCATACCTCAGACTGCAAAAAAAACAACAATATTCATAAAAGAGTTGCTTTTTGCGTGTTTTTGCATGAGTGAATGGTAGAAAATCTTTCTGGTCACAACCAAATATGGTCAGTAAATCAATGACTACTGAGCAAACGCCAAAAATTACTGATTTCTCCAGAAAAAAAAAAATACAATGAAAACTAGCCCCAATCTTTTGAATAGTAGTAGGGCTATATCAGTAAATTGTTATTTGAAAATAAATTGATGAATGTAAAAAAAGAAAAATCTGTGACGGCTATACTTAATTATATACGTTAATAAATGAAATTTGGTATTTAAATCCATTATCCTTCATTTTTGCATCGATATTCAACCCGTAACATAACCCTGAAACATTTTAAATATCATTGCACAAAACATGTTAAACTTGACAAATTGCATGTTTTTTGTGTAATAAAAGCACAAAAACTTGATTGATAATAATAATACACTAATATTACATGGACAGTTGACTTCAGTAATAAAAAAATAAAAGTTCTTAAAGCGTTAGTTCATCCAAAAATGAAAATTTTGTCATTAATTACTCGCCCTTGTGTCGTTTCAAACCCAGAAGACCTTCGTTCATCTTCAGAACACAAATGAAGATATTTTTGATCATGTCGGAGAGCCTTCATAGACAGCAACACAACTGAAACGATCAAAAAACACCAGTAAAACAGTCCATGTGCCATCAATGGATCAACTTCAGTTTAGCGATGCTACAAGAATACTTTTTTTGCACAAATAAAACAAAAATAACATAATTTACTCTTCTGTGACTTACGTCTCATACAGAAGCTTTAAAACATTTGACGTAATCAAGATAATGTAAGATATTTTTGATGCATTCTCAGAGCTCTCTGACCCTGCATGGACAGAAATGTGATTGACATGATCAACGCACAGAAACGTGGCAAAGACATCATTAAAATAATACAATACTTTTTGTGCACTATTTGTTCTGTGTCAGCAGCACCATGTGAAACACTTAGCCTTCATTCAGATCAAAGTGGTACACGACGTTTCTGCATTTTGTTCTCTGCACACAAGACGTTTTATCGCAGCTTCGTAAAATTACGCTTTAACCCCTGATGTCGCGTGCATTATTTTAATGATGTCCTTGCTATGTTTCTTGATTGTGGTAATACCCTTGCTGTCTGGAGGTTCAGAGAGCTCTCAGAATGAATTAAGTTCAATTTGTTTTCTCTCTCTATAAGTTCATTGGCAACCTTTTGTAATTAAAATGCAAAGCAAGATACTAATAAATAATAATAAACCAATGTTTAATTTATTAATGTCACTGAATCTGGGTGACCAACCAGGAAACTGGCAGGCAATGAAGATAATTAGATAATTACATTGTCACAGTTTAAAAATAGTTGGAATAGCGAGAGGAAAAAGTGACGCAGCAAAACCTGACTCACCTCCACCTGACCGTCTCTGTAATGTTGCATCACATCAGACACACGGGGTAAGGAGCTGTGTGATGTAATGCATACAATTTGTATTTTGGTATACGAGTCATGTGGTGGTTCTTCAACAGGTTTAGTGAGTTTAGTCCGGTGAGGTCATCACTTCAAATTCCGTATAAAAATCCCCAGGCTCCTCCGATCAGCACACATCGGATGGTGAAACAAACACCAGCCCAGGACAAGACTGAAGAATATTCCTACATCTACGGCGGTCGAAGCGTCTCTGGTAAAATCACTTATTGCTCATTTATCTGCTAGACTGAAATGCAACTGTTTCAAAATATGCCAGAATAAATAGCCAGTTGTTTGCAGAAGAACTATTGCAAAGTGTTTACCAATGGCATCGCTGTGGGCCATAATGATTAAAAGCATGTTTGTAATTTTAACAGCCTACTTGGTCTTGACCACCCAAAGTTTAACCTTGGAGAACTGTCAGGAAAATTGCTTTTCACTGGGCCAACAGCCTTCCAAGTTTTCCACAGCTAAAGTTTGGATGGCCATGACCAAGTTTTAACCCAGTGACAAACTAAAGGCACAATTTTGCACATTTTCCTGAGATCAAATCCAGAAGATTGCTGCTAGCGTTAGAGGTCATGCGCCTTCTTTGCAATCACTGTATATAGAGAGTAGACTGCTTTCTGAGGTAAACTGATTATTAGGATTGTTTAATTTGGATTTTGCTCTGTGTTTCTAGAGAAAGATGAAGGTGAAGATGTTGGCCACGTTGGCTCTGGTTCTTCTGGTCTCCAGTGCGAGCGAGGGACGTATTCTCAGTAAATGTGAGCTGAAGTCCCAACTCGAGGCGGCACTGGGGGGTAATCAGGGAGGAGCTCGGCCTGCACCCGTCACTAATGGGCCTGGAAATGTAACTGTGCCTAGAAATGTAACTGTGCCGGGAAACGTGACTGTGCCTGTGACTGTGCCTGGAAATGTAACTGTGTCTGTAACTGCGCCTGCGCCTGGCAACGTGACTGCGCCTGGAAACGTAACCGTGCCTGGAAATGCAACTGCAAATTTGCTCATCGCCCAAAGTAAGTGTTGCAAGGGTAAACACTATCAGTTTACAGCTAGTAATGATACATATGTAAGCAATGAGTGTTTCTTTCAGTCGTTTGTTCTGTGGAGCGTCTGTCGAGGTTCAACACCAACCTGGTCACCACCGTCCAAGTAAACCCCAGACCCCCAGTGAGACCACAACAAAGACCCGATGAAAGACCAGGGCGTCCCGGAGGAAGACCCAGTCGTCCCGGCGGAAGGGGAAAGAGATCTCCTGGTTCGGGTCCCAGACGTCCAGCCGACGACAGCTCCAGCTCTGAGAGCTCCGAGGATGTCACCACGAGACTGCTGGGAATCTTCCAGCTGAGCGACCGAGTGGCCTGCAACTCCGGATCCGGCCAGAGTCTGAACATCTGCCAGATTAACTGCAGAGGTGGGTCACGTTACAAAAGAGATTATAAACAGAACAAGACTAAACCTGATCCCATGAGAAACATTTCTAATTTACAAGGCGATGATGTTGTATATATTCATGCAAAGTTTGAGATTTGTTTGAAATTTTCTTTAAAAAAAAAATTAAGCATAGTAGTATTGGAATAGCAGTTTTGGATAGTAGTAACATGATCAGGTTCAAAAAATGTAGTACATGTCATTAAATTAAATATATTGTATAATATATATATATATATATATAATTAAATTATATGTTAAAATACTCTTACTCAGTTAAATCAGTAGACTACATTATTTTCTTTATTGATTACATGATTACACACACATGACATGCATTAAGCAAGTATAATATCTCAGTTTTACAAAGATTTATTATAATTTAGCATGATTATGATTTAATAATTACCTTATAAACCTTAGTTTGGGAAACTTTGACTTCATGCTGCATTTCATGTTGAATATATATATATATATATATATATATGTATATGATGTGACAGGTCTCATGTGACTGGTTATAACTAAAAACTAAAAACAGTAAAACTAAAAACTTTACAGTACATGTCAAATTTAACATGAATGTTCTCTTTTAAAGCTCTGACTGATGATGATATCAGGGATGACATCGCATGCCTGAAGACCCTGCTGAACAGACTAAATGCGTAAGTTGTCTTCTCTAGTTCCGCTACTCACATGAACATCTCTATTCCCATTGGTTGTCTCCACATTCTGTCACTGCTCCTTTGCATGAGTCTGTTGAAGTCAGGTTACTTTTTTTAGCACTGCCAATGATCGCTGTCATTGCAAAATAAACATTGGAATTGTAAACAGCCAAAATGCATGATTGTATAAAAATGACTAATAGCATCCAAACAAGTGCATTTTTCAAACAATTAAAATACGGCACGAGTCAACGGAAATACTGACAAGAAATGCATTTTTATTTTATTCAATATTTGAAGTGTCTAAGGTTTAAGGAAATGCATTTTAAAAAACGTTTAAACTATATCTAAATAAATTAGCACAAATATGTGATGAAATTCAAGTAACTAAAATGTATTCATCTGATAAGCTTTGCAAGAAGTAACCCTTCTTATACAAAGTTGTATTTATTGTGTTTCAGGCCACTTGGACTTCTTCCTGTGAAGGAGTGCAGCAACGTCAATCCTGCGCAGTACTTCGCTGGGTGTCGCTGAAACATTGTTTCTTCAGACATGAATATTCTGTCAAATTTCATCCCAATGCATTATTATTATTATTATTGTAATAAACCCAACAGGAACTACTGATCCCATGAATTAGTTCTCAGACGCTTGTATTTCACTCTTCCATTTTCTCTCATAATGTACCTGGAAAATGTTCTCAAAATAGCCTCAGTATGTACTGTATTCAGAATGCAAATAAAACATATACAAAAATACACTTCAGTTTTTTCAGTTCAGTTTGTTTATTTCTATAGCACACATTAATACAACCATTGTTGCCTAAAGCGATTTAAAGATTAAGGGTAAAAAATTATATAAATATTATAATGAATGCATAATGGATTAAAAATTACTTTATAATACGTTGTCTCAGCTCATGAATATTCATAAGAAAAGATTTAATGTTATAATATTTACTTATTTGTGGTTAGCTTTTAAGAGTATGATCATTTATAACACACGATTAACACAATTCATCCACTTAAGTTAATATATTTCTCATAGTTATAATGCATTATAAGTCTCATATCTTGCCGTTTTACTGATGTTACTTTACTTAAGGCTGACAAATACCACTTATACATAATAATAACAATATAGTTTTCCTCAAACAGCCATAAGATCAGATATCAGCAGATGATTGTGAAATCTGACACATTTACTTTGAACCTTTCTTTTTTTAATTATTATTATTTTTTTTATTATCAGTTTCATTATTTTGACGGTACCTTACTGGTTGATAAGCAACTGTGCAGCCACAGGTCAACTAGCCTTTAATAGAGTATTACTAGCATGTCTGCTAAATATATGCTAACACTTTATTTTGCTGGTTTCTTAACAGGCATACTAAGTATAGGACACTTTACAAGTATGTGAACATTCTCCCTACCCTACCTAACTCTACTAATACTCTTAGCTTTATATAATAAACATGAAAGTATTAGCTAGCTCATATTAGCCTTAATATTAGCGCCACACAAACACACAAATAGCACCTAAGCACTTAAATCTTAAATACACAATCTCAAGATGCAGTCTATTACAAATAAAGTAGATAGTGTCCATAGTGTGTTATAACTAATCATACTCTTTATAATCACAAATACGTAAATATTATAATGTATTATAATTGTTTTAATGATTATTCATTAGATGTTAAACACGTTATAAGGTGTTATGCATTCATTACAATGCCTTAAGAATAACCTTATAATGTATTATGAATACAGGCTTCATAGAAAGTGTTACCACATGCTCTATACTGTATGTCTCAAAACAAGTGTTATACAGTCCACGAAGGTTTGCATGGTCTTTTTGGCCTCTTCTGGCAGATATTATAACTCCACCAATGGCCATCAAAAAGTAGCCATGCCTTTTCATAAAATTATTTTTACAGCATCTAAATCACAAATATGTTATTAGATGTTTTATTTTTCAGAGAGCTCAAAGCATTTATTTTTATTATGCAGCTGCTTTATGTCTCTCTTTGTTTGTGCCACTGCCCTGAATCATAATAAAAGATAAACTCCAAATCTATTGTGCAAAGCCTGTTCCTTCTTTAATCATGGACATATTATACTACATAACCAAATGCATGATACTGACCATGTTGTCTCCTTTGTACACAGTATGCATGATAAAATGCTTTAATATATTATATTAAAATGTAAGGAATATCAAAAATGATTAGCCTATTTACTCAATACATATGAAATAACTATACATTTAATAAATAATATATAATAAAAAGCATAGTGATTGCAGAGCCACAAGCATACAATGAAAAATATTTTCTTTGTGTGTCGTATTTGTCCGGTGCCATGTGAAGTTCACATTTACATGCTGAAACAACAACACGCAGAGGTCAAAGCAAGCGTTTTCGAGCAAACCTAGTATTTGTATGCTATTTGAATACACTCAAATGAGCCCTCGCGGTGAAGCGCAGAGATTTGGACCAAAATCTGGCCGAATATTTCCAGCGAAGGTTTGTCAGATTGGCCCTGTTATGCATCTAAAGTAAATTTGATAGTTATTATCTTATCTGTCTTAATCAGAAAACCTGCACAAACATGAAGTTTCCTGGTGTGACAGCGCAAAATATCATATTTGACTTGAACATTTTTTATGGCATAATTCACAACTGCTAAATGATCCTGTAGTTAGAGCTGTGATTTATCAGCACTTCAGATCCACCCTAACAAAACAGAGTAAAGACTTGAGGCTTTAGAGCAGTGGCGTTATACAAGCGATGGGCTCTAGATGTAGATGAGCGCGGCATTCGGTTATTTGAATTGGAAATGCTGCTGTTTGTGGGTGTGGGTGAGTGTGTTGCAGAACATCGTCATCTAAAGACAAACAGAGCTCAAAGCATCAAACCATCAGCTTCACATGCACTCACAGAGGGAAAACACTGGAGAAAAAGAGATCAAATCAATAAACAAATGCAATGACAACGAGGATGACAACCTGAGCTTCTTGGCCAGCATTTGGGATGTTTTCAGTCTGTTTCAGAGAAATGGCGTGACAGGAGTGTGATCTCCTCGTGATGATGGGGCGGGCCATCAGTGCAGGTGGAGGTCAGTCGGACATATATAAGATGGACCACAGTACAAATAAACACTGAAGCTGGAGAAGACTCTCCAACAAGCAGCACCTCAACAGATCCTCTGGTAAGATGCATTACAATTTGGTTCTTCATTATATCTCATGTTTTTTTGTTTTGTTTTTGCTCAAAATAATCATTAACAATTCACTTCTGGTCAATGTAAAAAATTAAGGAATAAAAACTTTGGATGAAAGCATATAATATTATTACGTAGCAATGATAACTTGTTTTTAAATTGGTATATTATCTATGTATTAGCCTATAAAATTAGAGTATATATATAATTTTTTCATTAATTGCATTGATTGCTCTAAAATGAGACACCAGTGTTATTTGGGTTTATGGCACATGCTTTATTTTATTTATGTTTTTTCCAAGGCATTGCTAGATGCCAGTGTTTCTGGTCAAAGATTTGATTTCAAAACCAGTATCGTAGTTATTAAACTATTTTTTTTAAATGATTTTGAAATCTGTATTTACTGTAAGCTCAGAATGATCTCTAAGTAAACAATAATAATAATAGCAACTGGTGAAACTAATTCTGGTAACTAAAGTTGGTGCGATACGCTTCCTGGGAACAGGTTTTTTTGTTGTTGATTTTTTTTTGGTGGAAGCTTTGCAGTTTGCAAATAAAATATTAAATCTCAATTCAATTATGTGTACAATATTTCCTATTATCCTCGCATCCAGTGTAGACAGACTTTAGCTGTCACGTTCGGTGTAGACACAGTGTTAACCACACAAAACAACGGAAAGTAGAAAAACGTGCAGACAGATTATGATACACTTGATGCAGAGGATCTCGAGAAGTTTAAGAAAATATTTCAACTCAAATCGATGTTTCGTGTCTAATAATTTACTTAAGTGGAAAGAAGTGGTGGGATAATGTACATTCAGCAGATTGTTATTGCCCAATGTACATTATCCCTTGCATAAAGATGTGCATTATCCCTTACTTATTATAATATTCATTAAACTGAACAGCAGCAGTTCTTCCCTTGCACACAGCACACAGGAACCCGGCGTGTAGGTTGTTCCAAACATCTTGGAAAACTAATACAAGCCTTCTGTGAATGTAGGGCTTTCTCACATCCTTCTGTCTCTTCATGTAATCCCAGACACACTCGATGATGTTGAGATCAGGGCCATGCCATCACTTCCAGTACTTCTTGTTCTTCTTTACGCTGAAGATTGTTCTTAATGGCTGTATGTTTGGGGTCGTTGTCCTGCTGCAGAATAAATTTGTGACCAATTACACGCCTCCCTGATGGTGTTGCATGATGGATAAGTAGAAATGCAGCCCCAAACATTCAAGGAACCTCCACCATGCTTGACTGTTGCCTGCAGACACTCATTATTGTACCACTCTCCAGCCCTTCGACGAGCAAACTGCCTTCTGCTACAGCCGAATGTTTCAATTTTTTACTCATCAGTCCAGAGCAAAATGCTGCCATTTTTCTGCACCGCAAATTGAGTCGCTTGGCCTTGTTCCCACATCGGAGGTATGGCTTTTTGGCTGCAACTCGTCCATAAAGACCACTTGGGTGTACCTGGGTCCCACTGGTTTCTGCTAGTTCTGAGCTGATGGCACTGCTGGACATCTTCAAAGGGTAATAAGCTTGATCTGTCTTTCATCTGCTGCACTAAGTTTCCTTGACCGACCACTGCGTCTACGATCTTCAGCATTGCCCATTTCTTTGTGCTTCTTCAAAAGAGCTTGAACAGCACATCTTGAAACCCCAGTCTGCTTTGAAATCTTTGTCTGGGAGAGATATGTCTTGTTGCTGTGCTCAATCTTGCCATGATATGAAACTGTCTTTCACAATCTCACTGTGACTCTCAGAGTTTGGCTGTTCCTCACCCAGTTTTAAGCCTCCTACACAGCTGTTTCATGACTGGGTGTCAACCTATGTGTGGCATTGATGATCATTAGCACATGTTTGGTATAACTGGTTGATCATACACCTGACTATAATCCTACAGATATAATCCCTGATTTTGTGCAAGTGTACCCATAAGAATTGATGCTGGTTTGAAGGCAAAAGGTAGTAACACCAAATATTGATTTGATTAAGATTTTTATTTTGTTCACTCACTTTGCATTCTGTAAATTGAAAAAAAAATAAACAATCATTATTTATATTTCTAAAAGCATTCTTGGTTGCATTTTTTCCACACCTGCGTAAAACTTTTGCACAGTACTGTATGTATGTAGTTTATGGTAAATACATGTTCCCTACTGAACATACAATCACTGAATACTTGTAATCTGTTATTAGCTCTGCCTCAAGATGTAATCGGAGTTCCCTGGATTAACTGAACACTTGTAATCTCCAGATTTCCAAACAGAGAGAGATGAAGAGTGCAAACTCAGTGAAGATGCTGGAGGCGTTGGCTCTGGTTCTGCTGGTATTCAGTGTGACTGACGGACGGATTATGAATAAATGTGAGCTGAAGGCCAAGCTGGACGCCGCTCAGTTGCAGCAGATCACCGTCGTGGAAGAGACAATAACTGTGAGCAGTCTCATCGCCAGACGTGAGTTATTGTCCTTGAGCTTCTCCCTTCAGGATGCCTGAAGTTTTATGTCAGATTAGGTGATCCTCATCTATATCTTTCTTCCTTTCTGAGGTAGTTGTCTGCAAGGCCAGCACCTCAGCCTTCAACACCAGCTTTGTCAAAAACATCACGGTCCAAAATAACGAGACAAGCCCAGCACAGGCACAACCTCAAGTTGCATCCCAAGTTACACTTCAAAGTCCATCATCTGGTTCTCCAGCTAAGCATCCATCATCTGGTTCTCCAGCTAAGGATCCATCATCTGGTTCTCCAGCTAAGCATCCATCATCTGGAATTCCAGCTAAGGTGTCAACCTCTCAAGCTCCTCCAAAGGTCTCGACCCCTCGAGCTCCTCCTAAGGTGTCAACCTCTCGAGCTCCATCTAAACATCCATCATCTCAACTTCTACCTCAGGCTCCAGCTGGAACTCCACCTAAGCCCTACAAACTGGCTCCCACTAAAAAACCTGCGGGCTCCAGTCATGAGACGCAGCAACCACATCTGAGCACAGCTACCAAAGTCGTTGGGCACCTGTACGGTGTGTTTCAGCTCAGTGATCAGGTGGCCTGTGATTCCAGCATGATGTCATCGCTCAACGTCTGCAACATCACCTGCTCTGGTGAGCGTTTTTAATCACTGCACTGTAAAAAAAAAAAAAAATCAAAAACGTTTAAAAACAAATTTTAATTCTTTTTCTTTTTTGCAAACCAGCTTTGGCTGACCATGACATCACCGATGACATCGCCTGCGTGAAGACCCTGACAAACTTCATGTAAGTGCAGCAAATTCATGCTTGCTTTAGCTACCAATGCTGTTTTTAAAGTTTCAAATGCAAAGAAGGATATGCTTTTTTATGTTATGTTATGACTGCATGATAATACAAAAGTGTTCACATAAAAATGCTGGGTCACATTTTATATTAGGTGGTCTTGTATGTTATATTATTGTGTTCACCTTGTATTGCAAAACACTTTTGCTTGAGGTGGGATATGAGTACGGTTAGGGACAGGTATGGTAGTATGAGAAGGTTTAAGGGTGGGTTAAGGTCTAAGAGATAGGTCAACAGTACATATGTAATTACAAATAGGTATTTTACAAAAATATAAGTACAACGTAAAAACATGCATTTGATTGTATTCACTGTATCAAATGATTGATTTACATGTAAGTAGTTAAGGTCACCTAAAATAAAGTGGGACCAAAAGTTGTAACTAAAAACTTATAATATAATGTAAATATTTCAAATGCAAATATCTCATTTCTTAACAGGACTGTGAAACCCAAAGACGTCCTGTTTGATGTTAAGAAGATGTAAGTTTTTTTGTTATATATATTGTATGTATGACATTAACAGCTGTATAGATGGTTTTACAAAATCATACATGTTAAATATTTAAATATTGTGTCTAGTTTTGTGGGGTGGGGTTGTTATTTTAAAAAAAAAAAGAAGAAGAAGGATATTGCAATGTCAACTGTTATACTGAATGTGTTTTTAATTCTTCAATTAAAAAAAATATACAAAAAAAGGAAATGTAAATATT
>JAUMHP010000040.1:20947883-20960118 GCA_032361065.1 Enteromius trimaculatus
ATTAAAGGCACTGTCAAAAAATAACCCACATTCATGCTTAATACTCACATTTATATGTGTTAGAATTTTCTGCCATGATTAGCAGATGTGAAGGGGGAGGAGAATTTATACGTGCGTCACGTTAAGTCTATAAAAAACTTCCGCAAAAGATACACCTGTGTATCCTCGCTGATCGCTCCTCATGAAGCCTCCTTCCTCCTCGACTCCTCCCGGTGCAATTAGAGAATTGAGATGTCCTTCAAGATGGCTCAGCTCGATCGGTTTCCGGGTCATAGGATGGAGGACAGAGGACCGAGGAGGGATATTGAGAAGCACCCTTGGTCATTTGTCCAAACAGAACAGAAAGACACACAAACAATGAACACAGTTAGGGCTGGAGTGCCCTCTGGAGGCTTCCGCTCGTGACAGCACGAAACTGCATTTTACCCTCACTTTAACAACTTATAACAATACACTGAAACAAAAAAAACTAAATATGGGAGGCCAGTGAGTTTCATTAGGAGCATATTTCTACTTAAACACTTTTAATACCACGTAAATTCATCCCTCGCTGTTTTTTCCAGGCAAATGTGTTCACACGGAGGACCGGTGTGAATAAAACTAGATTCATATTCAAAGAGACAGGATAGTTTGTGCATGAACTGATATTTTTATTCGTATCTAGAATAAGGCAATGTAAATATCCCATATATTGATGACAAAGTACTCTCTTATGAAGCAACTTTGGCATACAAACTGCACATGCGCTCTGCAGAAAGCCTACAAGTGCCTGCATTATTTAATGTTGCACATAAAGTTTGTATTGAAATGGATTTAAAATGCATTTTACTTGCTATGTACATGTGCTCCCTTATTAAAATCGGCGTACTAAAAATTAGGCCTTAAAGTCCCTCAACAATAGAACAAGGGGTAAATACAGAATTTTGCATGAACATATAGGCCTATGCTTCGTTACCTAATAATTACAAAGTTCAAAGAGTGTTCATAAACTGTACGTATATAGTCGCATTACCCCCTGTCACTAATATGCACCTATAGTTCTTCTATAATAAGTTTTTCTATAATATGTGCACTAATCCCAAACGTCCTGATCTATATGCATTGGCACGCTTTCCAGCCTGCATGGTGACAAACTATGTTGATCTAGAACACAGCAACAAATTTATTACAACAAAATGCTTTCCCTTTTATCATTTCTTTTATTTAACCTATATTCAGAGGTCACAAGCCGATCATGTGGTCGCCATCACTTCCATGTCCTTCTATATTTCCTGTGTGACAAGCTCAGCTCTCCACCCAGTATTGTCAGGCGTACCAGTCTGCACTTTGTCGTCACATTATCTGTACATGACATCCAATTCTGGCTAAGAGAAAGATGATATACTCTATTTCATTGTGTTAGTTACTTGAGAAACAAAGCCGAAACATTTCATAAAGAACACAAAGTGTTAGATGGCCTGTCTCAGGGGAACAGATGGGTCTATATCTACACTCAGCTTGAAACGAGGAACACACAGAGATCGTGAGAATTCATCCAGACGTGAAGATGTTGGCAGTCGTGGTTGTTTTATTCCTAGCGTTCGGCGTGAGTGACGGCATGAATTTGACTAAATGTGACCTGAAGAAGCAGCTTGAAACAGGCCTTACTCTGCAAATCCCCAACTCTGCAGACGTGCTGGCACAGAGTAAGTCACAGCTTTAGATACTGATCACTGCTTCTGTGTACGTGCATATAGTTAGTACTGTTTAAGTAGTTTGCATGTAGTCAGTTCTTTGGGAAAAAAAAGCGCAACTTTTAAAACATTTTTAAAATTGTTCTTCATGATAAGAAAATTAAAAGGTTATTTAAAGAACTGGTTACTGTTCACTGAAGACACGAAACAACTTTTATGGCATCCTTGTAAGTGTATGGAATGGAACATTCTTCAAAATATGACTGAAATGAATGGGAACTCTCTTTACAGTTGTGTGCCACGTCCAGAAGACCTCTGGCTTCAACACCAGCACCACCAAGACCATCTCTGAGCCAAAAGAGCCTCAGGGCAGTCATGATGCTCGCCATGGCAAGTCTGTCAGAGCAAAAAAACCCAAAGCCGACTCTACTAGTATTGAAAGTGTGGAGAACAAAACTGAGGTCTGCACCCTGTACGGCTTGTTCCAGCTTAGTGACCAGGTGGTGTGCTCCTCTAATCAAAGTACTGCACTGAACCTCTGCAGACTGTCCTGCGACAGTAAGTATATTTACATGTCTAACGGGTATGTTTTCCACACAAAAAAAAACTTTTAAAAACTGATATTGATCAGAAATGTTTTCGTTCAGCAAATCAGCGTGGTTTCTGAAGAATCGCATGAATGAACAGCATTTTAAAATATATTCAAATACAAAACAGTTAGGCTATACTGAGGTGTAATATTATTTCGGAATAGTTTGGTTTGTACTGTACCGCCTTGGTGAACAAAAGAGATTTTTATACGTATAAATACTCTCTAAAATAAAATATGACCGTTCTCCTTTTCAGAGCTGATTGACGGTGACATCAGTGATGACATCGCCTGTGTCCAGACACTTATAAATGCACTGTGAGTAAAATTATTATATTATGATCTATTATCCAGTATGATTTAATTAACCGTGCTATAACATTATACATCATTCCTGAAACGTCTTTGTATTAATTATTTTTGCAGACTGTAGTATTAATATTTATTCAAAGTAGGAATTATATTAGTAGTGAGTCCTCATTAAGCATTATTATTGTGTTCATCTGAATAAAACAGAACTGCGCAGATTCCTGACCCCAATGTTGTTAGACACATCAAAGAAATGTAAGTGAATGAAACAAGAACCAATTCAATACAACCATTAATCATAAATGGAAAATACTTGTTTATTGTACATGCATGCTAAAAATATGTCACTACAATAGCTAATATCACTTATATCCTGTTTTCCTTTGACAGGGTCTCCCTGATCCGCCATCCAGAGTGTCTTAACACCAAGGCCAGTTCGTACTTTGCCAACTGTCACTAAAGTGTCCTAAAGACCTGACCTCTAGCAGCACCCTGCTCTACTTTTGCATTTATGTGCATTTATATTCGTAGATTTCTTGCAAGACAACCAAAAGTAGCTTGTGCTTTGTACTATGAGTCATTAAAACCATTTGAAAAGCAGTGTTGTGTTTGTGAATTTAATTCAGGCTGTGTTGAGCGCTCTGTTTTAAATGCGTCCATTTTACTGCCAAATGTACAATGAGGTTAAGTTACTTATTTAAATATTTATTCGTAGTATTCAGCAGAGCAGGCGAAATACTAAGTACATAGAACATCCACTAGATGGCGTGCGGATTGTGGCTCTGCGGTGATTATAGCACACTTGATTAAACTAAATAAACCATGTTAAAATAATCATGTTTTATATGTACATTCAGAAGCTGTGGCACTACAAATATGAGTTAAAATTAGGAAAAAGCAAGACTCCAAGACCCCAGAGACAGCTTTTGAACCTTTTTCTCTGAGACTGAAAGTTAAGCAAGAGGACATTCAGGATGAGAATTAACAATAAATAATTCAATTAATAACAGATTAAAAATAACAATATAAATCACATGAGCCTATGCTATTATAATTTTTTTTCAATGTAGCCTAATACAGTTGATCTATTGTATTAAGAAAGTATATTAAGTCAGAAATATTGAATGAAAAACTGCACGTAGACAAAAAATTCAGTGATACTGTACTTTAATATGGTCTTTATTAGAAATACTTGAGATGAATACATGATAATGCAAAATCTGCCAGGATTGTGCTTTATATTTACATCCAAACGAGGACTGATGCAGTCTTGAAGATATAAAAAGTCATATACTGTTGTTGTTTCTACTAAAAAATGTGGTACGACACAAAGTGTCTAACTAGGAAGTATTTCAAAGTAAATGGTGATTACTTAGCCTATAAATGCAAGCACAAAGATTTACTCTCATGTAAATCTAGTACACAGTACATTGTTGTGATGCAAACTAATATGAATATCAAGAGGTTTAATTATGTATGGCTTTATTATGTTACAGTATAAAAATCCCTGCAAAATTCAGTTCAGAATCAGATGATGCTTTCACCACAGGTGGGGCCGGGGCTAGCTGTCACACGTTTTACTCAAGTGAATGTTTTTCACTCGCTCAATGTTTATTTTAGAAAGGCAGGCACATACTTTAAATATTTTCCATTGTTGTTTAGTTTGTAGATTACAATTCAACCAACAGGCAACAAGTTCTGTACAATATGAGCATTTGTGTGAATGAGAAACTGAGATAGCCCTTGTGTCAGCTTCACTCCCTGTTGAAAAAACAACAGCAAACAATACACACAACATTTTTAATTTTTATTTGTAGCTTATTGGTTTTAATGGATACTGCAATGGACCCTAAAAACGTCCCTAATGGAACGTGTCCCAAAACAAACAACAGAAAACCATTTTTAATGGTTTTAATTGTTAAAAGTCGATGGTTTGTAATGGCTGTAGGGACATTTGTAGTGGAAACCATTAGAATTTTTAGTGATGGTTCTGTTGTTTTGTTGTTGTTTTCAGCAGAGGGCTCTGTGACATCTAGCCCCGGTGTCCCTTTAGTACTTCTGTCTCAGACAAACTCCCCGCTGTACTTGAGCTCTGGACACAGTTTGGCTTCGAGGTCTTCGATCTTGATGGACTCGACGTCTTTCCCGCTGCTGAGGCTGGCGGCCCGCGTGATCTTCGTCAGCGTGTCCTCGTAGGGCGGCGGGAGGTAAACCATGAGGAAAACGCCGTCAGACAAGTCCGAGCTGGAGCTGTTGAGCCGCTCCGCGTTCCCGGTAAGCGACGATAGTATCTCTGCGTTGCGCTCCGGGTCCTGCAGGTCCAGCGCGATAATATTGGCCAGTCCGAGCTTATTCTGCCTGAACCTCCGGTAAAGTAGGACGAACGCGACACCGAACACGAGGAGCGTGACGAGCGGGAGGACGACGTACAGGATAAGCTCCGGTTTTCCATCGTTTTCGTTTGAGAGCTCATTCCAGTGGTAACCCTATAAGGGTGTAAAGACATCATGGGTTACTTGAGTTCTGGACGTTGAACGTTTGTATTGAAAGACCTGCTTATTGTAAAACAGCTGAAAAATGGTTAGACATCATTTCAACCTAAATAGTGGCCTTGCTTTTTTTCTAAAATTCATACAAACTTCGTAAAGTAGGTCTGTTGTCTCATGAAATGGGATTTACTTGGTTTAATTGTAATAACTGAAAAGTGCCTAAAACCAGACCAGACTGGGAGAAGATCTACAGTACACTGTAAAACATTTGCTGTAGTTATGCAGCTGGTTTGCCAGTAGCTTACTGTAGATTTATATTTATCAAATATATTGGCAGCAGTTTGTTTAAATATAAATAAACTATAAACAAAAACAATTTTTCTATCGTTACAGAATAAAACTATTAAAAACAGCCTCATAAAAAGCATTCTGGGAAACAGAAATCCTCATCTGTTTTCTTCTGATATTGGTTACCAGAAATGCTTTGCATGAGGCCGTTATTTTATTTATTTATTTTATTTATGATTTGTTAATGTTCATTTATCTTTGAACAAACTGTCACTAGTAAATAACATAAATTTTAATCTACAGTAAGTTACTGGCAAACAGCTGTGAATAGTACTGTAATTTCTACAGTAATATTTTACAGCGTAGGCGAACCAGCTGTTTTTAGTAGCTATTAAAATAACATCTGAATGTATGAAACTAGATAAGAAAAATGAGAAATGATGAAAGAGAAGCACAAGAGAGTGAGAAGTGCTCTTGGATATTATAATAATTATAATAATATAAAAGTTCTTTGTTGAAACTTTTCATTTAAATTCTCTTTTCAAAAAGTATTGCACTGAAGTAAAGCAACCATTCCTTAATACAGCTGTTTACTAATCCAGAACCCGCGCGTCCACCCTAACTGGACTGCATCCCAAAATGTAGTGCTTTTCCAACCGTTTTACAAACACTAATCACATAATGCTGCTTTTCAGCTAGATTAGATATTTTGGTCCTTTAAACCGCTTCATTTATGCCAAACCACTGTTGTCACCTCAAATGAACCCCTGTAGAACTTAACTGCACAAGTTTCATTGCACAAAGGGTTCTTGATAGAGTTAAAAGGTTCTATTTAAATGTTCTTCAAAACAAAGAAAACCATGGTTCTTTTAAGAACTGTCCACTGATAAGTTCTCAGAATGGTTCTTCTATGATATCGCCACTTTGGAACCTTAGAACCTGTTTTTGGAACTGCACTGGTTTAATCTCCAATCTTCTGTCCATTTCCTCAACCTCATCTTGAATCGCAACAGTTTTCCTCTTGCATGGGATTGTTCACCAACCTGTAGTCGTTGTTCTGCGGTGGGCGGTGATGGGGACCCAGACACCCAGTCATCTCTTCCAGCAGGTCCAAACTTTATCCAGCTGCTGTCCAGCAATCGTCGCATGCTTCCGCTGACAGAAGAGCACCGGCTGATGTAGGATGAGAGCGACAGAGCAGCAGCTGTTTAAAGAGCGCAGCGGGATAACAGCTGCATCTTGTGTCTATCTAAACGTGCGTGTGAGCGCCGGGGTTTGCGTGTGTTAAGTACTGTCTCACATGCTCGCACATGCAGATCAGTGGAAATCAGGGCAGCGGTCAGCCAATGGCGTGAGGAGAAAAAAGACCCGAAAGGCAATCATTTGGGGATTTGTGATGCCCACATCTGGCCTATATTTAATAAACAGCGAAGAGGGATAGAGGAGATGGGGCTGTCAATCAAATGAGTTGAAGAGCTGCGATGGTGACAGAAATGGGTGGGGCTTTTTCTTTGCATTCAGAGCAGCACGTATGTTTAGATGAACATCTAGGAATGCTTCAGTTCAGACATCTGTTGCTTTATGACATAACCTACTTTTTTGCTTTTAAGAATCTTAACCCTGTTAGGTGACACATGAAACACTAGTCATATTTTCTTTTAATTGGGCAGTTTACAGAGCCTTTATACAAAAGATTAAAAAAAAAAAACTTTTATGTTTTGGGTCAGATTTGAAAAATTAGCCTTTTCTGACTCAAATAATATGATATAAATAATGAGCTTACACTTTTACAATTTTATGCACAAAATGAGCTCAATTCAAATTTGATGCCTGTTACAGGTCTCAAAATAGTTGGGACATGGGCATGTTTATTATGGTATAGCATCTCCTTATCTTTTCAAAACAATTTGAAGACGTCTGGGCATCAAGATCATGAGTTTGGTGATGAATTTGGTCCCATTCTTGTTTGATATAGGTTTCCGGCTGCTGAAGAGTTAGTGGGCGTCTTTGACATATTTTTCCTTTAATGATGCACCACATGTTCTCAATAGGTGAAAGATCTGGACCGCAGCGGCCCGATTTTTGCATGATAGAGTTTAGTTGGCACGGTGGATTGTGTTTACGGACAGTGGTTTCTGGAAGTGTTCCTGGGCCCATTTAGTTATTTCAATGACAGAATCATGCTGATGAGTGATGCAGAGTCATCTGAGGGCCTGAAGACAACGGGCATAAAACAGAGGTCTTCGGCCTTATCCCTTACACACAGAGAAATATCTCCAGTTTCTCTGAATCTTTTGATGATGTCATGTACTTTAGATGTTGAGATTTTGCAATTTGACGTTGAGGAACGTTGTTTTTAAAGTATTCCACAATCTTTTATGCACTCTTTCACTGATTTGAGATCATCTGCCCATCTTTACTTCTGAGAGACTCTGCCTCTTTTATAGCTTCATGTTACAGACCTGATGTCAGTTAGTTGCTAGATGTTCTCCCAGCTGAATCTTTTCAAAATATCTTGCTTTTTTAGCTCTTTGTTGCCCCCGTGCCAACTTTTTTGCGACCTGTAGCAGACATCCTATTTTAAATGAGCTCATTTAGTGGATCAAAGTGTAACATTTCTCAATTGAAACATTTATTATTTTCTTTTGTGACTAAATGTGTTTTAGATTTGTTTGTTTTTTATTATTATTATAAAAAATATCTGGAATTTGGGTTGTATTACTAATAATATAAAAGCTATTCTTGCATTTATTTCATAAAAATCATTAAAGATTTCATGGCAAAAAGACACATGAACCACTAATACTAATACTTGTGTGTCACAGGTTATACAGCAAAATATTTATCATGCTGATAATTTAGAAATATGCATTAGATGCAATATCGTAGGTTTAAAAAGCAGGTGAAAATCAATAGAAACATGCAGATTTTCAAGTCTGCATTAGCCTGGTTGGTTGGAGATGTGAAATGATTGCCAGGGCATTTGAGCTGAGCTACAGTCAATCAGCAATAAAACTCTGCTCAAGCCAAAGCGGCATCACAGCAATAGTCTCATTAGGACCAAAGCTCATTACTGATGTGCCGTGGATCACTGTCAGTACATTTGTTTTATTAATGTCTGAGGTCCAGCTCCAAAACAAGTAAATAAGTGCTCAGTCTGATTTCACGTGAACACCAGCATTTGTTTTTTTACTGCTGGCTCTATAAATGCCAAAATTCGACTTTATAGTGTGTTGTGTTATTTAATCATATAGCTAATGAGAAACACTGTAACATTGAAAAGCAATAATGTGAAAATGTTTTTGTTATCTTGAGATGCCGTTTCTACCTGATCTTGACCTTGACTGCTTCATTTAAACCATAGACAAGAAAGTCCTGTGGATTTGCACTAACATAAGCGTGACAGTATTAGTTTCATTTTTGGCTGTTTTTGCATGAATGATAAATGACAAGCGGCTGTTTAGACAGATGAGTTTCAGAGGCAGAACAATCCTCATATCTGGGTTTATAGGGGACGACTGAGACTGAACATTACAGGTTTAGCAGAGGCCATGTTTTTAATTAGAGATATGGAAATTTCTGTGTAATTCAGTCGAAATCTCTGACGCACACGTGAAGGTTTTCCAAAGAATTTCTCTGACCACTGGTAATGACAGTTTGCCGGACGTCCTGTGGATAAAGCAATCATCCAAAAAGAGGTTTATTGAATAGACACTTTAATCACATGACCAGACAAAACAACCCAGCGGGCTGCTTAGAGCACAATGTGAACCCCATGTTCATAGAAAACACTTCATGTGAAAAAACATGACTATGATGAAAAAAAGAAATAGAATACTAAATATATAATATAAAAACTTAATCTGAACATTATAATTTTAATAATATGAAATACTTAATATATATAGTTTTAAAATAGATGTTATATGCTTATCAAAAATAATTCAGAAATATACACTAAACTAACTTTCAATCTAAAAACTAATTTAAAAAACACAGTGTAATATATAATATAAAAAATAATATGTCAAATACATCATATATACTACTAACAAACATAGCCTATATTTTAAAATAATTCATAGAATATCATTTAAAACTAAACTGAAACTAGAAAAACACTTGAAAAAGCTAATAATGAATTGAAAACATAAAACAATACATGAAATACATGAAGTTTAATAATCCTGAACTGCAGCACTTTTTTCCTTCAGCTTGTGTGTTTCATGTGTCACCCAGCATGTTTAATGCTAATCCTAACCCGACACATTAGCCTTTCACACACACTTAATCACACACTCACACACACATGGCATGAGGCTTTGCCATGTCAGACACCAAATGGGGTCACCAGCCCAGACCAGGCCAGACCAGCGCTGACCCAGAACAGAGTCTGAATCTGAGGACATCTGGGTGTCATAAAAGTGACGAGAAGAGCACCCTGATCTTCTCTGAAACAACATTCAGACAGGAAATTACCCAATCTCCCTATCAAATGTTTCAGAGAATCCACCGAGGACACCTCCGTCATTTCATGCTGTCAGCGCTTCAATCTGAACAGTCAGCATTTCACAACGTGTTCTTCATTTCTTTTATCAAATTCAAATAAAGACAGAATCTGTTGAGCGAACTCCGTGACGCCGTTATGCCCTTGTCTCGTATTTTAAGCCGCAATATAAAGTCTTCATTTGTGCTTTCGCTCTCTCAGCCTTACTGCTATAAGTACTGCTTTCTGTTACGCAACCACTTTTACTGAAGATTTACACACTGTCCTTAATTCTACAATAATATCTTTGTCTCTCCATGCAAATGACCTCATTTATCAGCATCTGTTTCAAGCAAAAAAAAATTACACCATGTTTTTCTGTAGCAATAAAAAAAAAACATTATGTGGAAAATTATAGTACTGATAAGATATACTTGATGTTTATTGGACGATATGAAATCATCAGATTTACTTAATTTCTTGTCATTTCTGTCTGTTACTGTAATTAAATTTTAGTAGAGCTTTATTTTCTCTCTTTAAATCAGGATGAACATTTACAAAACATCTGTTAGACTGGACATCTGTCTCAACAACATTCATGTGTGTGTGTGTGTGTGTGTGTTTATCTCATTATATTTATAGGAACAGTACAGTATGGGGATTTATGTGTAAACAGGAGCAAAGCTTGTTTTATCTATTTATTTTTGCTTACACCATGTATAAAAATCCTTATTTAAGAGTATAAAGCTGTAGTTGTTCACCCTTCAGCGCATGTGCATCTGTGTGAGCCGTGTGCTGTGTGTTTGTAGACACAGAGGCCAGACATAGCAGTTTATATGTGTGTGTTATGGATTTACTCGAAGGTGTGTGAAGCCAAAGCGCTGTAATTACACTCTCACGTGTCAGTCAGAGTGGACGTCTGAGCTGCATACAACACAGTCCACACCGGCATGCCTCAACATTTCACTACGTGTGTGTGTGTGTGTGTGTGTGTGTGTGTGTGTGTGTGTGTGTGTGTGTGATTTTTGACCTTTCCCTTGAACTATTTTGACTCATTTGAGCTGTGCAGGGAAAGGTGAATAAGAAACGAGCTATAAAGGAGCTACTGGTTTCTGGATAAACAAATCAAGTAACATTTATTTGTATATTTCTTTTCACAGTACACATTGTTTTTAAAGCAGCTTATTCATATTTATATAAAACATATGATACAAGCCACCAAGTAGTATTGCTATGTAACGCTCTGGATAAAGATAGAGTTTATTTTTATATAAAGAGCTGGCCAATAATATAGTTATATTTTGCGACAGTATAAACAATATTGCAGGTGAGGTTTGCTGTATGTGTTGGATTAGGTTGAATTTATTGTAGGATGTGTATTTGAAACTTTTAATAAGTTCACTCTTGCCTCAACCAAACGATAATTATGAATCTGATTATAGTAAGTTTTGCATGAAGAGAGCTCGCAGATCGTGTTTTCATTACCGTTTTCATGAAGATTGTTTGATGGCCGTGGTGAGGTTAAGCCGGCGTGAAACTGATCTGAGGACACACTTTTGGGATGCTGGTTGCCTAGTTGTGAGGGGTCTGGGATGATGACGGGGAGTTGGCCTCATTCTTTCCGCCGGTGTGCATTCATCACTCCCAACAGCAGCAGTTCTGGAAATTAAAAACAAAGTTTATTCAGAACATTTCGGACTCGTTTTTATATGAGTGATCCAGCTACTGCGTGTGAGTGCATTTGTGGTGATGCTTGCATGAAGGGCATTAATGGAGGGTGGAGACATTTGCCAGGGATTTGGTGATTTAGTGTCAGTGTTTGTTTGCCCTTGACCCGAGTTTTGCTGGAGGTCAGAACAACCGCTGAGCTCTCAACATATTGCAGCTATTAAGATCTGCAGTGGCTTTTTTGTGCAAAAGGGTATTATAGAAGTAAACTGGGCGGAGTGTGTGCGTGCATATATGAGTGTGTGTGTTTTATTTATTAGAGAAAAAGAGGAACCTGAGTTTTGATCAGTGTTTGGGTGTTTGTTTTTTCTCTGATCACGAATGCAAACTTGGAGTTATGTTTACAAGGCGTGATGCATAAAAAGACAGTATTAAGTCAAGTCACGATAAGCTTTGTACAAATTGAGGAGGTGGGGCTTAGAGGGGAAACAAAAATGTAAAGTATGTGGAAAATAATGTGTTTTTAGAACCTTAAACTGCATAAACACACTGCATTACACCAAATACACATAGTAATGTTATTTTTAGCAACATCATATGACCCCTTTAAGGGATTTGTTTATTACAAACATGCAGCTTTTCAAGATGTTAACTGATGGACTGGAGTGGTGTGGATTATTGTGATGTTTTTATCAGCTGTTTGGACTCTTATTCTGACGGCACCCATTCACTG